>CAXKTH010000054.1:0-160000 GCA_964056705.1 Troilus luridus
GACTTTTTTTAATTTGTTTTCTATTAAAAGGGTATCCGATTTTAGTGAAAGCCAAATAACCTGTCGGTACAACCGTTGACTTAGGAACTTACCACCAATTGAAACCTAATCTTTGAGATATATTTGTACATTAATTTTTTTTTATCCGCACTATCTATTCAGACATTGTTGTCAAAAATCAGTAGCCAGTAAATCCACGTTGGAATTTTTTTTTTTTTAATGATGATATTAATTATCATCATATTATAAGTTAATAATATCGTATTAAAGCTAAAATAAAAATTAAAGCTATTATTTTGGTAGAAATATTTCATGGTTTTCCAATTTGCATGAACAGAAGATGAACTCTTGTGTAAAATTAACTCAAATATACATATATAAAAAAACAACATAAAAACGAATCATTTCATTCAAATGACGAGAGAGACAGAGAGGAATGATCGAGCTTTGAGGTCAGATTACTGTATACATTACATAGTTCCATTAACGTCACTGATTACATCTGTCTCTGCTAACAGGGAACACTAAATCCAATATATCTCATCATGGATTGTTTAGCGATTATAATTCATCTGGAATAATATCACTGATTTAGATTATCAGATACATTTTAGTGGTCCGAGCTTGAATTGAGATGATTATATAAATTTTAGCTGCTGTGTTTTTTAAACTAATATACTTAAAAATTAAAAAACATACAGTTGGGTTAAACTGTTAGTTAAGCAAGTTTCATAAAACATAAATTCATGTATTTGTCATTATAGTTAATTCAGAATCAGGTTCAAAAGTTACTCAATGAAACAATTTAGAAATAATTCTTAACAAGATTATTGAGGGTGATTTGAAAATTTTTTTTAAACATTTACTATCACCATGGAAGCTATTTTTAATTTGTTAAAGTTGCTGTAGGTTTTAGAGAAGAAAGAAAAATACTAACAGTTTAAATAAAGTAAACACCTACATCAATTTTTTTTGTATGGTGATGATATGATAATGTGCTTAAAGAATCGGAAACAGATACTTTTTTCCCGTAAGGAATTAAATAAGAAGAAAACACAAAAAATTACCTACAACGTTTATAAATTTGATAGATTTCAGTAATTATTAATTTGCTTGTAATTTTAATCCTTCTTTATTTTACTTTACATTTTTTTTTTATAAACAATTAAGTTCAAATATCTCGACCTCTTAATAGTGAACTATTTTTAATATGTACTTTGATAGTTTTATTGGAAATAGGTCAATATTGATTTTCTTTCATAGCAGATTTTATATTACTTCTATTAGTTTTCTTAAATTCCTTTTTAAATGTTTTTTGTTTTTTTAGCTTCTAGTATTTAATTTTAATTAACAACTGCTACAAAATTTAAAAAATGTATATATATACATATATATGCATAGATATATATATATATATATATATATATATATTGGGAGCAGAGTATCTCAGTGTGTAGAGCACTGAGTTGCTCTGCTGAAGACTCCAAGTTCGAATCGGGCTTTGCAGATAAATCATTTATCAAATACGGGCATAGATAGATCCTGTAGGTTCTCCAGACCTTCCTGGGGCTCATCCAGCCTTATGAATTGTGTACACTTATTTGGGGGAAAGCCAGGATGATTGATCAGAATCCAGGATGATTGATTAGGATACCATCGACAAGTTTATTACCATACCTTGTGTTTCATGTTTACAACTAAAAACCTTCGCATTGTTTATGAACATTTAATGCCAAGTGTAACTGATTATTGAGCTATGTAATGTAGCAATGCCATGTTATATGATTGGAATACTCGTTATTGTGTTTCTCATTCTTACAAGTTAAATCCATGTTTAACAAGATTGATTTCTTATAAATTATTTATGACATTATTTAAGATTTATTTTTCTATTTCAGTTACAGCTGAATATTGGGCGAGTTCAACTTAGTTCAACCTATTGAAGCCTAATACCCAAGTGGCCAACTTCGAACCAACCTCAAGTTCTTCGGTGAGTTTACATCAGTTATTAATATTTCATCAGTATCTTTTGGACATTGTTATCACAATTCTTGATTACGTTAAAATCTCCGTAAATAAATTGTTTTTTAAAATTTATTTATTTAAATTTTCGACTCTAAAATACATCAAGTTAATAGAATGAACAATATCTAATGGCACGACGTAAAGGCAAGAAAAAAAACAGCATACTGGTAGTACTCGAATAACAAATTCAACTTAGAAGGTCCCGAAGCGATTTTCTTTTCAGACGCCTCAGAGAATTATTGGGAATTTGAAGTCGCTAGGTTAGAAACTAGTAGGTTTGAGCGAGAATAAAGTTTCTCATGAAGGATTGATATCGGGCTCGGCACAAATCAGTAACAAATAGGACATTATGGGTGACATTGCACAAAGTAAAGAGAATTGAGGATTTTACGAAGTACTTCGGATTGTAAAGATTGGAATTACGATACGAGATGAATTCGATAGCTTGAACTTTGAAAGTTCAAATGGGTCTTATAATGGTCATGTATATGAGTCTTTTGTAATTAATTGGGAGGTCAAAGGGTTTGTCTAGTAAATGCTGAAGTTGCCTGAAACGTCGAAAATAAATATTTAAAATAGAATTAATGTAATATTTAGTTACATGAATTTAAAGTGAACCAGTGTATCATTAAGTGCTAACATTTAGGAAAAGTTTCAATTTTTGTTATCATTAAATATAACATGACACTTTTAAAATACAATATAGTATAGTTATATTAAAAAAAAAACATTAGTATACAACACTTTTTTTAACACCAACATCATTTAGATATATAAGCACCCTTAAGAGATGTGAGAGTCCTATTTCAAAATAATGAGAAAAAACGGGTGGAAGTAAAAAATATTTAAAAAGAGTTTTAAGTTACTTATTATCATTTGGCCGTAATAATTTCATTCATTTTTTTTCTTTATAACCAATCATCTATAAAATTATTTCAATTCATTACTAATAGCAATTTATAATCCTATAGTATACTGTGATTCAATCACAAAAATTCTGCACTTCATTTTTGAATATTTGTGATACAATAATTATTGTTATTATGTAACTAATAATAATTTCTAAGATACATACCTTTGTTTGTAAGAAGAGACCGTAGGTATTAATGCAATAAAAAAATCAACTTTTTTATTTATTTCTCTCAAAACAAAGAAATGGTTTTATGCTTTTGCAAATTTTTTTTATTATATTTAGTCATATAGTTGCTTAAGAATCAAAATTGACAAAAAATGAAAAAGAAAACTTATAAAACTTTGCTGTATTTTAATAAATTTAAGAAAATGTTTCGAAATGGCTCTGATATTTATCGATAAAATTTTTTTTATTTTTACATATCATCTGTCGCGTACAATGTATTAAAATTAGAATTATATAATTTGGTGAAAGTTTAATGGCTAATTTCGCTTGGAAAGAGTTAAATAAATGACAGATCGTGTAATACTAATCAAATACTGGTAATATTCTTTCGATTTTTGCATGGTCTGAATAAAATTCAGCTTAGAAATGCACTGGAAAAACTATTAGTGAAATATGTCAAGAGAAAACACAGCTTATATATCTTTTAATTAAAAAAAAAAAAGAAATATCGTAATTTAACTTTGAAATATAGTTCCGGAAGATCGTTTTGCATATCAATAAGTCCGGAACATCAAGTTTTACTAAGGTATTAAAATTCACTCTAGCTTCGTTCGAATCGTTAACGAAGTTTCCCTTAGCTTAAACCGGGCTAAAGTGAAAATAAGGTGCATGTCTCGAGAATTCACAATCAGTTTCCGCACCCAATATAATACAATAATAACAACGAAAAGAGAAGGAAAGAGTTTATGTATTTAACATATTTAAATTAATTCAATATGGAACCTCATAATTATGGGTGATCCAAATTAAAAAAAAACAACAACGAGGAATATAATTTCCCCTCAGAAATGGCCAAAATTAACATTAAAATGTGTGTCAGTTCCGCAGGTTGTCACTTCGAGTTGAATCACATCAAGTATTAATCTTTCATTCGTTTTTATTTTTAAAGTACTCGAAAAAAAATAAAATAAGTTTAGTATGGAAAAAAAACAGTGAAATTATCGACAATGTGAATATTTCGGTAATTATTTCATCAAGAAATAAAGCTTTCAACTTACAAGTATAGATGATGTATATGTTCATTGAAACATTTATTTCTTACTAATACTCACGATTATTTTTAATATCGAGAATATTATTAAAAAGAAAATATTATATATTTATATAATATTATATTAAAAAGAAAACGAATGAAAGGTTAAAACCTGATTTGAATTAGCTGGAAGCGACAACCTGCGGAACTTATACCTTAATATATATAGTTATAATAATAATAACCTTAATAATAATAATATATATAGTTATGTATAATATAAATAGTATACTGTAGATATATTTTAATGAATTATTTCAAATGCCGTGGTATAAATATCTAGGCAGATTAGATCCGTGCCGGGCGAACGTACAGTATACTCGGACATTTAGGGAAATAACAAAACATTATTCAATATTATTTTGATGTTTTTTTTGTTATTTTGTTAACGAAATATAAATAATATACATTTATTGACAAGTTTGGTAATCATTATTTGGTAGCTTTAAATAAATTGTTTGTATGTGATGTGCAGACGATTCCTTACGCTTTCACTAGTATTCCTTCTTTCTTTCCGATATTGCCTTTTCTTCTTTCTTCCGAGATAACTATTTTTTTCTATAACCATAAGTTTCTCTTGGAATCCTTTATCTACTTTCTTTACTCTACAATATTTTTAATTATATTTTCTGAAACATTTAACTCATTTGAGTCGTTTTGAGCTTGTATAAACCAATTAAATTTTGTTTTCATGTTTTAAAAATAATCAAATATTTCTATAGTCATTCTATGTTCAGACATTCTTGGTAAATGACCATAAACCATTTTACGTTCCCTACGAAGGACGTTATAACAAAGGAGTTTTTAAACCACATTAAAAAAATCTTAAGGCCACCGGGAAGCCTGATATCCCGCGTTTATAGGCACAATAACTTGTTGTATATACATTATACGTACAGTAACTTGTTATATATACATTGTTATATACATATACATATGTATATACTAACCAATGAACCACAAGCGGCACCCATTAGTTTTTTTTTTTTTTTAATTAACCACAACTATTTATAAACTTTATATATTAACTTAGTAACAATACTTTTTATAAAAAGTATAGACCATGAAACAGTGCATTATCCCAAGATGATTTAGTAGCTATTGTATGGAAATTAAAACGATTTAGAAATAGAAAAATGTATTAACGATCTATAAGTTCATTATAACTTTGATTTGATTCTTTTTATGCGTATTCTCGGTGAATAAATAAGAAATTTAAAGCAAAAACCGTTGAATTAATTATTGTTTTATTTTCTCTTGTGAATCCTAAATCGAAATAATTCCCTAATACAAATATAACCTGAAAACAAATCTACTTTTACCCCGAGGGAATATAAATCCATTCATTTCCCTAATGTTTCCTCGGAATTTCTACATCTATAACGATTTGCTTATTCCCCCAGCCCTCGAAATATCTTTTCGCATGTTCGTAAAGCGATGAATAGTAAAAGGGGAAAAACGTTCACGGAGGTAGGGAATACACAATGAAGCTGAAAAGAAGGCTCTAGGCATAAATGCTACTTCTATTTTCTGAATTGTTCCCTAGGCTGTCTTTGTCAAAACACGCGCATTTATTTACCTTCAAGGGGACAAAACTTCTTCTCACAATAAGTAAATTTTGTCAAGTTTTTTGGGTCTTCGTCTTATTGATAATGAAATGAAATGGAAAATTTTCTTTATAGATAATAATTTATTTTCTAACTTAACTAACTTACCACCATCCCTCACCGATCCTCTTTGTTCCGTTCTTTTTTTATCGAAACGCGATCTTGGCTTTCTTCTTAAGTCAAATTTTTATTTTTTCCCACTTTATATATACCTTATTAAAGTTGATAATAATAAAATGTGGAGTAAAAATTGACCATCATATATTAGGATTCGTCTAAGAACTGATTCACACGCAATAAATTTGCTTTTTAGAGATTTTTAGATGAGTTTCGAATTTCATGTATATAAAGTATGGAAAAAATGTATACATAATTTTTTGGCCGTCATATAATCTGTATAATGCAATAGTTATAGATAATGGAATCATCACTCCTGTTGTGAAGGCGTATAGCACCAACCAACATTATGTTTATTAATACTTCAATGAAAAATTATAGGTGTTTGATTCTTCAAAATTTAAGATAGATGTTGTGGTAAATTGGTCCCTGAGAGATCTCTATAAAGTGGGTGCTTCAAATTCGGGACAAAACTGACGATTGAGTGCGATCTCGGACGAATCATATCCCGCACAACTGTTCTTTTAATGATACAGTCTCTACCATGTATTGAAAACAAGTATTTCATGGAATGAAGTGGTACAGGATTTGTTTTTAATATGCATTTTGTAATATGCTATTTATAAATATTTATATATTTTATACTATTGTTTTAACAGGTACTTTCCATTTTATTACACTTTATTTATTACACATTAAGTGTTAACCCTCTTTTCCTTTATCTTTCAAATAAATGCCGGCATATCTCTTTGGTTGTTTCGTTATATTTGAAAAGTGTAGGTATAAAAAATTAATAATAATAAAAATAGAAGCGGAGTGGCTCAGTCGTAGAGCGTTGTGTTGCCGTGCTGAATGTCCTGAGCTCAAATCCCGCTCGCTTGCCGGATTTCATTTAATCTGTTAGTGGCCGGAGATAGATCCTTTAGGTTCTAGGGCCCTTGAGGTTCACCCAGTCTTTATAAATTGGGTACCCATTAGAGGGGTAAAAATATGGCGGTTAGCGTGATCTAGGACAAATTACCTTTCTGTACAATCCTTGTCTAGGGAAATTGTACAGTCTCTACCATGTGCAGAACCGAAGATCTTTTATGGGATGCAGTGTTACAGTTTTTTTTAAATATATATTTTGTAATATACTATTCATATTTATATAGTTTTTTTCAGTGAATTTCATGATTTTGTCAACCAATTTCATCATTTTTTCAACCAATTTCATAATTTGTAAGATGTCGCGCGCGTGATTGTCAGGAAATCATATAGCATATATTTGGATTTAATACAAATATTTGGAAAGATATTTGGATGTATTAAATTATTACATCTAACGATATTCTTATAAGGAGGTACTTATTAGGATTACCTCTTCCAATTTCTGTATTCCTCTGCCAGAAGACAACATCGCTCTTGCTTTTGATTTTACTTTTGAGAAAGCATATTCTGCCAGATTACCCATTGGGAATATGGTGGGAGGTATTTTATTATATGCGAAGATCGCGCCATAAGTTCTCTAACCTGCTCAGTTTTATGGATAGCTGCATCACTAAAATACTATTGATGAAGGGAAGCTGATCAAGTTTTTCAAGCAATTAAAACAAAAATTGGCAACATAAATCACTATTACAAGTTCCAGAAGCTATAAAAAAAAAGTGAACGACTTGTTGACGGTGAAAAGTGACGGTTGTAGATAGCCAAGACGAGAGTTGTATTCCTTCCTTGTACTGTCGGCGTAGTCACAATAGGTTTCGTGTTATCTTTTGACCTACCCCAGGTTCTTGTTAAATGTAAGTTAAATCCGGATTTATCAATGAAGACAATGAGAGAGCGATTTTGTGGTATCCAGCTTTCAAAATCTAGAGCGTATTGTTTTATTTGCTCAACTCCGAGTTCATACGGCCAAGCTCTTTTGGAGCCCGTTTTAACGTAAATTTCAAGTGAAACAGTCTTCTATGTATTGTGGAGATCGAAACATTAATGTTTCCCTGGGGCAGTTTCTCTTTTATTTCTTGTAAGGTATATAAATGCTGCGTTTTCTTCAATTACTTCCTCAATCGCAGCAAGAGTTTTGGGTGTCAAACTTACAATACGATGGGTACCACCTCTTTTTTTGGTGTTATATGATTTCCTGACAACTTACAAATTATGAAATCGGTTGAAAAAATTATGAATTTGATTGGTAAAATTATGAAATTGGTTGAAAAAATTATGAATTTGATTTGTAAAATTATGAAATTGGTTGAAAAATTTATGAATTTGGTTGAAAAAATTATGAAATTCACTGAAAAAAGCGATATTAATGTTGTTACAAGTCCAATACTTTACATTTTATTTATTGGATTTTATTCCAATTCAAAGTATTAACACTCTTTTCCTTCTTATTTCAAGGAAATACCGATATTTTTCATTTATTCATCTAATACATTTTTCGATATATTTGAAAAGTCTGGGTATAAATATAACTCTTCATGGGTTCTATGTATACTTTTATCTTTTTAAAGAATCGATACCTGAAGGAATCGTGTCCAGCCAAGTGCCTCAAGCTATTTATTTAAGGGAAGTGTGAGAAGAAGATAATAAAGTCAATGCTCCTCCTAATAAATTAAATGAGTGGAAAGACAGTGACTGACTGCGGCCACTGAACAGAAATTGTCTGATATATTGGAAGGGAAGATTGACTAGCGGGGTCGAAGAACCGATTACTTCTTCTTAGTGAGTGTCAGAGAAAATTTTTGTCAATATGAACCTATGCCTTTACAACCCGTGATATAGACTGTGCTGTTACTTGGACAATGGTTGTGCAGGGAGGAGATTTGCCCTAGATTACGGTCCAGTGCCAGATTTTCTTCCTAACACATTTTATAAAAGCTAGGTGAGCCCCAGGAGAGTCCTAGATCCCATAAGATCCATCCAGCCACAAATGGATTAAATGAAAGTCTGGCAAGCAGCGGGATTTGAACCCAGGACCTTCGGTACCGCAACTTAGTGCTCTACTACTGAGCCACACCGCTCCCTTATATTCATATGAACAATTTAAAATAATGAATAAATCTTTTTTTAAAGGTTACTTAACTATGGAAAATTCTCCCAAACCACTAAAAATAAAATTATTTAGCAGTTCTCCAAGTAGCATTGAGATAAATTTTGACAATTTTCGTATTTACCTTAAATCGAAATGTCTTCTGTATGTAAATCAAGTTAGGAAAAATTTATTTATTCTGGTGATTTAAAATAATGAATAAAAATTTGTTATAGGTTATTCACTAATGGGAAATGTTTTATCCCAAATTCCTAAACAAAAAATTATTTTCCAATTATGCAAGTAGCCTGTCTGTATTTTTGTGTTGTCTTGTACTGTAAACGATTTCACTTTAAGAATTTTTTTTTAAAATACTGATGCTTATGCCACCAGTTCTTTTTTATGAAATAGAAAATAGTACATTTATAAAAAACTAATCACTTGTGGGTAGTTTCTCTAATTATAATATTAAGAATCATTATAATTTAAAAAAATATATAATACCTTTCACGCGTTGGTTGGTGTTAGCAATGAACAAATAGGAGAACAAACATTAATTTAATTTTCCTTTGATAAAGAAATTTTAATTATAAAAGTCCAGATCTATTTTTTAAAGGCTGCATCTATATTTGTTTACGATGTGTATGTATTTGCGGCTTGTATAGACTAAGTAAAAATTAAATACTCATTTAATTATGGACCAAAATTAATGGAAAACTCTTAACTTTTTACTTCAATAGAGAAACGCAATACAAAATAAAACTTGAAATCCATCCATTCTAATTGGGTCATTAAAAAACCAATGAATAATAAAATAATTTATCAATATAAATTCTTAAATAAATTGGTTATGAATCATGCGCTAATTCGTGTAAAACAGAGCTCTATTTCAATAAAAAAAACAACGATGGAAATTGTTTTAATTAAGTTGAAATATCATTAATTGAAGTCACGGGATTCTAAATAAATAATTATACAACTATATTAGAAAGTATAAACATGTTTACGAATTAATTGTATTATATACTGTAATTTATCGACTTGAAAAAAATCAAAGTTACTAGAAAATAACTTGTTTAGAGGACTTTACAAAGCCTCTGTAGGGTATTCAAACATAATCCAACAGAAATTCTTAAGAGCCAGTAAGTTCGGTTCGTCGTTTTATTCGATTTGCGTTAGCTTTGAAATATTAATAATGGAACAACTTAATTATACCGTAGAAAGTTATTAGTAAAATAATTTAGGGTAGAACGAATTTTAATATTTAAAGGTTTCAGAAGCATTTACAAATGTTCAGAGAGAATTTGGCATCAGGCCTTTTTAACTAAATGAAATTTTCGAGAGATGAAAATCAAGGCCCAAAGAGAATTTCTTCTTTGATGGACATTTTCAGCTAGTGGCTTTTTAGAGAGAAATTTCATTATTTAATGTTAACGAGGCTATTCGTTAATATTGTTTGGTAATAATAAATTCTCCAAGCAGTGAAATGTTTTGATCATTTCCGGTCATAAAAAAACATTATTATCCATTATACATAGATTTACGAAAAATCGTAGTATTTTTTTTCTGTTTTTAGTTTACTTTCATTATTTATTTTCTAATAAATAGGTCTATATTTCTATAACACAATTCTCATTATTTTACAATGATGCTATCGGAACTTGGAAAAAACTCATAAATGATGCAAGAAAAGTGTCTTTAATTGTTAAGTTATACAAGGTGTTTCGGAATCGCACGGCACTATTTTAGGTATGTGATCTCTAACACAAAATAAACAAAAAAGTTCATATTAACATATATCTCAAACTCTTTTATTAAACAGATATCTAAGGTTAAAGATTTATTATTTATTGTTACTATTGATGTGTTATTATTAACAACATTCAGCACGACAAATCCATGCTTCCCTGGCTCTTCGTATAGCATCAGGATGGTGCTTGATAGTTACTGCGGCTTCCACGATCCGATTTCTTAGCTCTTCTTGCGTGCCAACTGCCGTCAATTAAACCATAGACTTCATCCTGCCACACACAAAATAATCTAATGGCGTTAAATCCGAAGATTGTGGTGGCCATTTAGCAGGTCCGTTTCGACCAGCCCATCGGCCTCCATAAGTTGCATTTAAATAATCATCGACACTATGAGAAAAGTGAGCTGGAGCACCGTCATGCATAAACCACAGCTTTTGCCTAATGCCTAGCGGAATATCTCTAGGAGTTCATGAAGATTATTTTGCAAAAAATGCAAGTAAGATATACCTGACAGCCTAGGTGGCAAAAAGAAGGGGCCGATGATATTTTCGCCTAGAAGACCACACGAGACATTTAAAGAAAAGGTATGTTGGTTATCTCCAACAGATAACCTAAATAGTAAAGTTAACCTTAGATATCTGTTTAATAAATGAGTTTGAGATATATGTTAATATGAACTTTTTTGATTATTTTGTGTTAGAGAACGCATACCTAAAATAGTGCCAGGCAATTTCGAAACACCCTGTGTATATATTTTTAAAATAAATTTGTGTATATAAATACATACATTGATATACAAATAATACGCAATGTGATATAGTTTTTTTTTTTTTTTTTTGTTATATATTTACTAGCGACCCACCCCAGCTTTATAATAAGGCATGTAGTAAGGCATATTATGCCTACATAATTTGTCTGTGTAATGCATTTTTTTTTTTTTTATCACGTATCGGCCACTAATGACCATGTGAATATCATTGGTTAGGCTTCTTTGAGAGTCTTGATTTTCTTTCTTCCCATCTAAGCTAATGTACTTTATTATATAGAAATTATAAAAATAAAAACAAATATATATATATATATATATATATATATATATATATATATATATGTGAATTTATTATCTTGCACGTTAGATAATTGCACGGGATTAGGCAAGGACCGTCTTCGATGAAACCCATCGATATTCCAACCCATTTACAAAAGACCTCGACAAATTATATACCTAAACCTACCTGGTGAATCACTCTATCTATTGGTGGATACCGCATGAAAATCTGTGGAGTAGTTATTGAGTTTACCGCGAACAAACACGGACGTGGACTTTGTTTTATAATATGTATTTTTAAAACTCCATATTTTATTTACCCATTACTATTATGTTTACAAAAATAAATTCAATATTGTTAAAATAGACCTAGAAACGAATGTATTTTGTGGAACGATAAGAAAATCCTTGAAATAGAAATAATGTAAAATAAAATGAAAGAAAACAAATTAATAACGAAATAATATTTCTATTTCTGCGTTATTATTATTACAAATTATTTAAAAAAAAAAAGAAGGAAAAATATCTTTTTTTTTCTACGATGCGCTTAATAGACTCCTTTCTTTGGTCGTAAATATAATAATAAGTATACCACCACAATCCAAGAACTTTTTTTTTTTTTTCCTTTTTACTACAGGAGCTGGTGTTGGCATCCTGATGTTTTTCTTTATCTCAAAACCAAAACTATTAAGGCGATAAGGTTCTACAATCCCCAAACCTGCTTAATAAAGGCTGAGTGAGCCCAAACCTAACCACCCTATTAATTATATGTGAGAACGCTTCTTAGTTCAGTCATCCTAACAAGGCCGGATTCGAATCCGAGCCTCAAGAACCTCGGCTGCTTTTATCCTCATATCGTATCGCGGGCAGGTGTAATGGGATTCTACTGCCTAATTGATAACTTGATAGACTTGGAGGATAATGTAACACAAGAAGGCTACCATTATTATATTTAGCGTTAAAGGCTACCTTCAGTAAATTTTACCCTCTTGTTATTAATTGATAATAGTTGAAATCATGTAGCTAAAATATTTTAAACTATTATTTTTATCATTAAAAAAACATTTAAATATGAAATATTTGGACGATAAGAGATGGCGGAACTTGGTTATTAGGAGAATGGTTCATCACAGCTTTTAACAAATTTTAAATAAGTTTTATAAATCAATAAAATTATTTTAAAAAATATTATAAGCATATCACAGTTCTTGACATCTTGGGTTTAGTACATGGTAGATAATGTGCAGTTTCTGAGTGTTCGTTTGTGCAGGAAGGTGAATCACGCTCAACACTCAACTTTACTAACTTCAAAGAGGCTGAGTGAGTCCCAGTAGGGTTTGCAGATCCTCGAGGGCCCATTAATGACTTTCAACAGATCAAATAATTTATCTGTCAATCGGACTCAAACAGGGGATCTCCAGAACTTCAACTCAGTCCTTTACACACTGAGATATCCTGATCCCAGACAGAGACACCATTAGGAGTATATTAATTACGTTTAGTAGAAATATATGTTTTAAAGTTAAATGAAGTCATATCCACTGAGACAATGTAGATTGGATTTTGACTACATAGCTTGGCTTTCCTTCAGGATGTCAGCCAAGTGACAAGTTATACCTGACTGTCTGGCTAGACTTGACTTGTTTAAATTGCTCAACTGTCACCAAGTCCTAACCAATCTCAGTCAGTAATGACATAATCAATATGGAATTTCTCAAATTATCTTTTCTTTGATGTATTCTTAATTCCCAAAAATAATTGATCTTATTGTAGATTTAGCAATGAATGTTTAAGTACTAATTTTAAAAGTTAATTGAACGCCTCGGAATGAGGTTGCTTTTTCTGATTGATTATTCTGTTTGGAGTGTTGATGCTATATCTGTTTGATTTGATCTTTATTTATTTTACACAGTAATGACTTTTTTTTGAGTTTTCTAATTGTATTCTAATTATTATAATAATTTACACTTCTTCTAGATTTCCTTTTTGTTGGTTATTTTTGAACTTTTGCACAGTATCTTTTTCTTCTTTTACTCCTTTCCCCTGCGTTATCTACTTCTCTAATATTTTATTCATTAAATTTTAATTTTATTTATTAACGTTATCCACAGGCTGCCGCTTCGAGCTGAGTTACAACAAGTTTCAACTGTTTATTCGTTTCATTTTAAATATTTTTGCAAAAATACAAATTATCGTGCGTATGGAAAAGATAATGTAATTATGAGTAATAAGTAAATGTCGGTAATCGCTTCATCAAGAAAGCTTCAACAAACATTTCGAAGTATATATGATATATTTTTTATTAATTGTTTTTATTTTTAAATATTATTATTTTGAAGAGAAGATATTTGCCCTGGCCGGGATTCGAACCCGGGTCGCCCGTCTCTTCGTGACAGCACTCTACCATTTGAGCTACCAGGGGCCGCTATAATTAAAAAAATATAAATAATAATATGACGTAGGGCAACAAGATGCTAAAATTAAAATAATGATCAATAAACATTCTTCCTCGTGTATACACCGCAAAATTTGCTAGAACACAGGGATATGGGATCGGTGAAGAGAACGGATTTGTCCTGACTGTGAGGCGGCCCCTGGTAGCTCAAATGGTAGAGTGCTGTCACGGAGAGACGGACGACCCGGGTTCGAATCCCGGCCAGGGCAAATATTTTCTCTTCAAAATAAAAATATTTATATATGATATATGTTTGTTGAAACGTTTATTCCTAGATGAAGTGATCGCGAAGTATGAAGATTTCCTTTAATTACATTCTCTTTTCCTTACTAAAGCTCATGGTTATTTTTATTTTTGGAGAATATTAAAACTGAAACGAATAAACAGTTAAAACTTGTTTTTACTCAACTCGAAGCGACAACCTGCGGAATAATTACTTTAAGGTTGTAATTTGTTAACTTTTGATATTTTTACTCATTAATTGGGAACAGGATTACTCAGTGTAGTGGAGTGCTGAGTTGCTATGATGAAAGTTCTGGATTCAAATCCGGCTGTGGCAGGTAAATTGTTTAATCTATTCTCCATCCCAGAATTGGCGAGAGACCGAGAACACCTCTCGGTCAACACCGGACAAGGTGGTTGGAGGATCCTCCACGCTATAGGATACAATATACCAAATACAAGATACAGTCGGATACAATATACAATATATTAAAATTACAAATACATAATCTTTAAAATTACTCAGTTGTTACAATATTCGTGTTGTGATAGGGGTCTGTCAATATTATATTTATCTTATATTTATATTCAACGTGCTTAACCATATTAGATATAAAGGTTGATTGAATTGGTCATGGGGTGCAGTAAAAAACCCCACAAAATAAGCAGAACTTATTGTTTAATTGTGCCAACGTTTCGTATGTAGGCCATCTTCAGGGCAAATAGTTGGCCTCTATTTGACAGCTGAGTTGACAAGGGTTAGTTTGACAAGTCACCACACCCACTATTTGCCCGGAAGATGGCCTACATCGTAACCGAAACGTTGGCACAATTAAAAAATAAGTTCTGCTTAACTTTGACTGTACCCCCTGACCAATTCAGTCCATCATTAAAATTACCCAGTCAACTATTTTCCACTCAAATATATTGATACATATATAAGTATTTATATTTATATTGTAAGAAATAATAACAATTTGGTGAGCACATCATATAAAGTCACCAACCTACTTTTAAATCTAATCTTAATTTATTAATCTTAAATTTTAAATTTACTTTCCTTGAAAATTTCATTTACTTTAATTGAAACATTTAGGTCCCATTAAATTATATAAGAATGCAAATTGTCATTTATATATAATTTAACTAGTATCCATAACAAAGTCTAAATAACATATAATTACTTTCAGTGTTAAACATTAAATATTATGAATAATTGTAATCTAATGTTTTAAAAAAGTAATTTAGTTCAGTTTGTTATAATTAGATTGGGAAAGATGTTTACTTGGAATAATAATTACAGGCCGATGTAAACATGTCTATTTACATCTTATTCACAATAATTAAAGTGAGGTGTTTTTATAAAAAATTACCTTGGGATCCGTTTATAAATATTTCTAATAAGCAATTTCTTTGAAACATTTTCCAGAAAAATAAATCGACTTGTTTATTGACATACAGATTGCTTAGTATTTTTTGAAGATTGAATATTCATGAAAAAACAACTAATAAAATAAATAAATTAATATATTTTTAGCTATGGTAAATTTCAAAGTCTCTTGACTAAAATCATGAATAATATACAGAAATCAATACTATGGGCTCTTAATTCCTTCTTCCTATGTTCTATGTATTTACAGGGAGGTATGTAGAGTTGCTGTACTGTAGATTCCGGTTTGAAATCCGGTTGTAACTGATAAATTACTTAATCTGTTAGCCACCATAGGTGTGCCATTATTTTAGTGGGATCTACAGACCCCCATAGGGCTCATCCAGCCTTTGATACCCTTGAGTGGGGTAAAACCAGATGGTCTAGCGGGATGGTCTCCGGGCACATTCGCCTCCCTACATAACCGTTAGCTTAGAAGAAGCGCAGTATTACGTTATGCTATCTTTTTAATTAGAATATTGCCACACTAATTAATAATTTCGAATGGGTCGATGTATCTATAGAAAAAAAATATTCTCGTAAAAAAAAAGAAGTAAAAAGTACACAAAACGATATCGTACTTTGATCCCATATCGTTTCCCAGAACATCAACTATAGGAATACCATGTATATCTATTTGACGCAGGTATTTTTTAAAAGCCAGCTTTGAAGTTGTCGTATGCTCCAGAGTTTTGAAAACAAATATAGCTGTAAATGGAAACTCAGATAGAAAAGATAGTATAAGTACCAGGTAGTTGTGATATTTTTCCATTACACGGATTGAAATCCCCTTTTAGAGAGAGGATATCATAAAATATTTCATTGAAAGATATTTTAAGTATCAATACAAAAAAATTAACATCTTATTTTTTCTATATATTGGTAACATGGTTATTTTTAATAAAAACAAAAAATATGTACCATATAGTTTACGATGTAATTACAATTTTTTTCTTGAATAATTATAGATTGCTCCTACAAATGTAAGATCTGAATTGGACGGTTACTGGTCAAAATAAATTCTGAAATTGGAAGAAGCTGTTTATCAGAAATCTACGTTTCCCACATTAAACGTCTTTACAAGGGTGGCATAAACAAGATACAAACAAAAAATTTAAATAGAAAACAATTATTAATTATATTATTATTATTAATTAATTATTATTATCATTTTTAAGGAATGTCTTTTTTAAGGGAGCAGGGTAACTCATTGTGCAGTTGTTATGATAATAGCCTTGGTTTAGAATCTGGCTGTTACAGATAAATTATTTTCTCTGTTAACAGCCTAAATGGGTTCTGTTGGATCTGCAGAGCTCAAGAGCCTCTATGAAGTGGGTAGTCTTGGACAAATCGCATCCCTGCACAATCGTTTTTCTTAGAAACACTTTATTATTTACCACGAATTGTTCCCAAGACCCTTCATGAGTTGTATTGGTAAATGTTTATCCAAGATTTATGCTATGTGTTTAATAATATTTTCCTATTACAAACCCTTAAATTGCCAGTTACTTTTTTATCTATTTATTTTTTCATGCACTACTTCCCGGTACGCAGAGAAGGAAGAATTGTAACAATGCTAAA
This sequence comes from Troilus luridus, assembly GCA_964056705.1. Lineage (NCBI taxonomy): Eukaryota > Metazoa > Arthropoda > Insecta > Hemiptera > Pentatomidae > Troilus > Troilus luridus. Next base: position 17,420 of record CAXKTH010000054.1, read on the forward strand.
TTTAAAGGTTCAGAACTAAATAGAGTTTTCATTTTGACTATCTCTGAATCCATTTAGTTTATTTTCTACGAGTAGTCTGTACGTGACTAGTTTAGATACATACGTACGTTCGTTTCTCGACTCACAAAGAGTTAGCAGACAGTAAAGGAAGTATGAGGTTCGTGCTAAGAATGAACTTTTGAGATTTAAAAAATATATTATTCCTAAATATTATGATATTTTAACTATATTTTGCCATATTGTGAGAAGATCAAAATTTTCTTTACCAATAAAATCAGTTTTGGGATAATTTGATTTGGGATATATTGCAGGGCCTTTACTGTTTTCCAATGCAACAGTTGTGAATAGAGATGATTTGGCTGGAATCACGGTTAACTGGAAGGTTTTCCTCTAATTAAGGGTATTCAATTAATAGGAGCCGTTTCTTGGCAGTTAACAGAATAAATAACATCTACCACAGCCGATCTCAAACTCGGGACCTTGACGAGATCAGCATTTCATTGCCTCCACAGTTAATAATTTTAAAATCTAAATAATTCTTCTTCATTCAATTACAGAAAGAATTATTTAAGATAATTATTTAAATGAGATATTATTTTACACTTTGCGCGATTCATTTAAACGTCACTTTAGCCCGGTATGACTAATCGGACGATGCTACAGCGGGAGTCCTAAATTGTGCATATCCCTATATACTTAAGGATAGGTATCTTTAACGAGCACCTTAGTCCGTACAGGCTCAGGACGTCCATTTTACGTCATCTCAAAAGGACGGCATTACTAAGGATTTTCACATCTTGTACAATATTTTTAGGCCACCAGCTGGGCTCGTATCCACGACATTCGGTATAGAAGGTTGTTATGCTAACCGCTACACCACTGGTGACCCTCATGTGTCATTCATTTATAAATATGGATCGTTTGAAATAAATTATGATAAATAATTCAATAATGATTCCCAGGCCCCTAAGCCCTACGTGCCTGCTCTTAATTCACAGCAAATATTATATGCCAAAACCTTTTTTTTTTTATTTATTAATTATTAACGCCTAATCTGTAACGCTCAAGAAATATTTCAGAGTAAAGTCTTAATATTTCCAGGAAATGCTCATGTTTAGATTATTTTCTGTTTTTAATTAGATTTTTTCTCCTAAAACAGTCGCAATGTTCCGTTAAGGAAAACTCGTTACGAAATAATGCTTTGTTATTTTGTACTATTAAATCTCTTTTTAAATTAATTTCTATGGAACCGGAGTTATAAGCCATAGTCACGCGATGTATCTACTTGGTAATCTTAGGCTAAATAGACTATGGAGTTTGTAGTCCTTCAAGAATAGACTGCTCTAGGGATTTGAATAACTAAAAAAATCGATATCTATGGTTCAAAAGGAACCGATAGTCAACTAATAAATCGAAATAGTAATTTGATATATAGAAAAGATGCTATGATTTTTTTTATATGCCTAAATATTGGAAAACTATTAATGGTTTAATATAAATATTAATACAAAGAGTTTTAGTCTCAGAAACTAATATATTTCCAAAATTAGATTAAGTAAACCAAAAAAGAAATAATAATAAATAAATGTCTACGAGATTTATAAGTTCGATAGGTTTTAATCATAAATTCAAATGCCATATTATTTCTTCGTTATTTTCTATTATATATTTATTTACATGTTATGAAATTTAGTTCACTATCTACTATCTCTTCTATAATACATGCTAATCTTTGGTAGGTTTTCAGTATTGAGTTCAGCTTTGTTTTTCTTCCGTTCTTCTATTTTTTTAATGTTTAATAAATTTAATTATTGGTAAAGGAAAAGGTCAACAGAGACATTAAATAAATGTTAATACATTAGTGGAAAAATTCCAACTAAAAACCTCGAGTCTCTAAACTTAAACAGGAAATTGAAAATACCAGTCCAATATTTCGCCTATTTAGGCATCCTCAGGGCAGAAAGAGAATAACAGCAAAGCAAAACATGAATAATGCACCCAAAAAACACATCAAATGCAACTACTGAATTCAGTGCATTTGAGCCTTGGAGGTGGTGGGATGTGTTTTTTTGGTGCATTATTCATGTTTTGCTTTGCTGTTATTCTCTTTCTGCCCTGAGGATGCCTGAATAGGCGAAATATTGGACAAGTATTTTCAATTTCCTGTTTTAGTTTAGAGACTTGAGGTTTTTAGTTGGAATTTTTTCACTAATGTATTAATTATTGGTAGATAAATTTTATTTTTTAAATAAACTATAAATGGGTACTATTCATTTGTTATTATTTATTTAATTATTATAATTAAATTTATTGGGAATCTAAGAATTCGTTAACCTTGTATTACGGTTTCCTCTTCTTTCAATGAAATACTGATATTTTTCATTATTATATAATATATTGTTATAATTATTATACATATAATTAAGATAAAACTTTGGTTAATGCATTATATAGTATATAACTATATTTATATCCCTAAACAGAAACCATTGATCTTTAATGTATGTATATATATATATATATTACACAGCCACTATAGACAGATAAAATAACGTAAGATTTGTTTGGTTATTTAACAGGCGGATCCGTTGTTAAATTATTCTTAAAGTTCAAAAAATTATTATTTAAATTAATACATTAAAATTGTTATATAAATTCTTAAAATTATTTAGCTTACTTTTTTAATGGAAAATGTATTAATGCACAAAGTAATATATATCATATTCACCCCATGACTATAGCAAAAATATGAAAAATATAAATAATCATAATAAAAAAATATAAACAAATTATAAGTAATACTTTACATTTTTTAGCCAACATCATTTTTTTAAACTAGAACAGCTGCTAGTTTTTTGGCTGGTCTGCTTGTTTTGTGGGACAATGATAACCTCAAAATTGTTAACTTTGGCTTATGTATTTTTTTTTGTTAAGTACCAATACCTCAAATCACAAATTAAAACAAACATTGATTCACTAAAATGTGAAATTGAGTTTTTGTTTATATTTTTGATGGGATGTAGAGATAAAAGTATGTTAATTAGTTATTTTCTCGATTATCATTAATCCTGTTTTTTCCTAAATCAATTTACTATACATTACAGAAATATAGTTTAAATATATTTATAGTTAATTATATTAAAGTTAAAAATATAGTGGGAATGGGAATAAATAGAGAATAGATTTAGTCTTAAAAAGCAGTCTAAAATCGGAATACGAGATAGATAAAGATTGTTTCTCTCAAGAAAGAAACGAATCTCTCAAGGAAATGGGAGTCCATTAAATTGATGTAGAACGAAGGTTTTTAGGTATAAATAAAAAAGCTTAAGAAGAGAAAAAAATAAAAAAAAGTGGTCTCATTTGTGCTAAAGAGAAAAAGTTCTTTTTATTTCAAACTGCTGTTTAGTAATGTCGAATTATATCATCATCATTTACAAGAACTGCTAGTTTTTTCTTACTAACCGCTTATAGATAGATCTACTTAACCATCATTTTAATAATTTTTTCTACATTGCCTAATAGCACAAAAGGTTGTTATGTTATGTAACCATCATTATGTATGTAACCACCACACAACAGGTGACCCCGATCGTTAACTTACTGGCAAGAGGTTTTGAACTCATTTTTGTTGATGCTCATTTGTAGGGTCCGGTTTTATATGCAATAAAAATCCTACCTATAATATGCATTTATTTTTGGGAAATATGCAGGCAAAACAAAATAAAAATGCAAAATAAAAAATGTATTACGTACTTTTTAATTTATAATATTACATCTTTATAATATGAAAAATTAGTTACATAACACTTATTCCTCTTAAAAATTAATATTTGAAATTGTGTACATCTTTAGATTATAGAAAGTGAAGCTCTGACGATCAGGTCGCAATATTGTTTTGTACCTACTAAATGATCTTTCCACGTCGACTGATGTAACGGGAGCTCTTTTAAAACATAATGCTTCACTAGGGCTGAATTACATATCTTTTTCTCCAAAGTTTCCATCTAGAATGTCGCAAATGGATCGAAACCGCTTTAGCCCATGGTTGTTTTCGAAAACGTGTTGAACTTTTTGAGTAATTTTGTGGCAAATGTTCCATGGACGCTTTTCAGTTTTTGTATGGAATCATCTACTATTTTCAGGCTTTCTGATAAAAGCAAATTTCGATTTTCAAGTTTTTTTATTGTTTCAACTAAAAAACCATAGTTTGTCGAAATATAACATAAATTTTGTTATTAAGTTGTTTTTTCCTTGTATCATCTAATTTGGAAAGAACGTCTTTGGTCTAATCAAAATGTTGATAGTAGTAGTGGGATGGATCTAGGCAGGTCTCCCATCTTGTGATTATTGGTTCCGGTGGTAAATTTAATTCAGTGTAATTTTCTTTCAGTACTTTTATCCGACTTGGCGCTTTCAGAACAATTTTTTTGACATTCGAAATCAGCAAGTCTACTTCTTCAAATTCATTTCTGGCAGTTTCCGCGATCCTATGAAATGCATGGACAAGGCAAGTCACGTGAATTATTTTAGGGTAGAATATTTTCAATGACTTTGCAGCCTTAACCATGTACGGAGCAGCGTCAGTTGTGAATAAAAAAACTTTTTCGTGTAGAGTTCCATTTGGCCAGAGAAAAGTCATGGACTCATTAAAAAATCCAGCTATGGTTTCGTGGTTACATTTGTCCAACAACTGCATGTTTAGAAGAAAGGGTTTTGATAAGTCTTCCAACAGCTTTCCGACAATAATATTGGCCACGTACCTTCTCAGAGAATCAGTTGTCTCATCTGTGGACACCCAAATTGGTACGTCTTTTATGAGATTGCGTATTTTATTCATGGTCTCCTGGTAAATATCAGGGAGATAATTTTTTCGAATAGGGCTTTCGTCTGGCATTTTGAGTCCGGTATACTTTTCAAAAAACTCTTTTAATTCAGAATTATTGATCTTATAAATTTCAATATCTGCGCTTATAAAATCACGAGTCAAATCAGTGAAAAATTGTGACTTACTGGAAGTCGAAGTTGATGTATTTTTATTTTTTTTTTTTTTTTACCATATCGGCCTGGTGGGCCTTTACATGGTTGTTATAATATTGATTTTATTGATAGCAATTGATTATGGGGGGGGGGGGTATAGTCTCGTACAATAGACACCCCTAACTATATACATCGTTATAACTATTGGTTAACTGTCTAAAAATCTACAAATATAAAATAGCTGGAAAATAAATTTAAGGTAGTTTTATCACTTTCTATATATACTTATACAACTTATAATAAGATGTCCTGCAGTAACCTGGGGTTTAGTCTTCGAGATGATGTCTGCTTTCCTACGAAGTTGATGTAAATGATGTAGAAATAAATGTCTGGATGAATTGTTTTTTTCTTTGTAGGTTTTCTTTATGTTTCGTTTTTCGATATGCTGCGTTACTAACGATCTTCGGGATATCGAAACCACTCTATCACAAGTGTTACAAAATAACATTGAACAACCTTGAATTTCATGACGGTATTAATTATTATTAGATCACGTTCATTTTATAATGTAAAATAAAACAATTTTATATATATTCTTGAAATCTTTAATTTGAAGAAGTACATACAATTATATGGTTTATCATGAGTTAATATCTGATGGTTTTATGAATTATTATTACATAAAATTCAAAATATAATGTAAAAAAATAACATACAAATAAAAAGGTTTACGTTTTATGACTTTTTTTAAATTTTAAATTTATTGATATTTACAATTGACAATTACAACCAAATAGGTCGTATGATGGTCATGTAGATGAGTATTTTGTAATTAATTGGGAGCTTAGAGCGTTTGTCTAGTAGGTGTTGAATTAGCGAGAAACGTCGAGCGGTTTCTTGACTTTTCAGTCTCGTATGAGGATTCCAGGTTAATCGTTTGTCAAGATTCAATCCTAAGTATCGTATCTGTTCTACAGGCATAAGTTGGAATTATTAAAGGATAAAGAAGGGCAGGAAGTCATTGGTTTACGACGTAAGGTAAAAGTGATTTGATGCGATTTTTGAGAGTTTATTTTAATTCTCCAGTTTTGACTCCATTCTTCAAGATCAGTGATATGGGATTGGAGGCTTTGGGATGCAATAATTGGATTGGTGTTGACTGATAATACACATGTATCATCAGCATACGTGCTAAGGATAGTATTAGGATGAGTTGGGATGTCAGCTGTATAAAGGATTGGGCCAAGGATACTACCTTGAGGATTTTATGACTTTAAATTATTAATTGGTAAAATATAACACAAAAAAAATAAGAATAAAATTTATCACCCTTTGTACATTTTGTGTCAAACGTTTTCAAAAACAAGAAATAATCTAATTATATTAATTTTTTATATGTTAATACTAATAAGCAACTTTATTTGAGGTTGTTTTGTTGCAATTATTAATATGAATAAAGTTGAAAAAAAAATTGAATTCTTAAAAGACACACAAGAAAGGTTGATGAACGAATAAAGAGAGAGAGGGCTGAAGTTCAATCACCGGATGAAAATAATGAAAAATCCTCAAGTGTCGCACTTTATTCTCCTGCCCGCCTTCATCAAGTCAATAAACAGCTGTTATTGCTCCACGAGTGCTTTTAGCTATTGGAACATATAAAGGGCGTAAACATCGTTTAAATTCTTATAAAATGAACAAAGGGAAACCTGGATGCCTCTGGAGACTAATCGAGAATAATGCCGTTTGACTCGTATGTGGGCAATGGCGTCTTCGTTAAGGATCTTTTGCCAATCCAGACTCAGAAATTGGACGATTCTTTCCCTTATTACTTTGCGAAGTCCCATCTGGAGGCCATTTCTTCTGAGCTGAAGTCAGGACGGACATTGTCCTACTATTAGCAACTGGAGAAATACTCGCAGAGCATATTGAACTACTGGAACAAAGAAAATTTCAGAAACTTAATTAAAGAACATTGAGAAGGAGTAGTGCCCCAGTCCAGAATAGAACGCTGTCATCAAACGCTGCGCTAATCCTATCTATCGGGATTTATAGTAACTAATTCATTTGAATTCATTAGTAAAATTCGCAATAAAATATTATTAAAATAATCAGTAGTTTAGATTTTTATCATTTGATAGGATAGATTTGCGTTGGACCGATCTTTATGCACTATAACGATACATATCATTCCTTCAAAAAAACGACACAACTGAAAAATTGGTATTTTTGAGTTAACCATTCAGCAGCAATTGCATTCTTTTAAGCTTTTTAATTTTTAATATATTCCATTTCCAAGTTTTTTTTTATAATTCAGTCATTTTTTGAGTTGTATCATGTTTGAACTTGAAGTTTTATGGGAATAATGTCATAAATTTTTTTTATATTATTATTCAATGAAATTTGCTTCTGTATTATACTAATACAATAAGTAAATACATAAACTAACCAGTGGTAGTAGTGTTTGTTATAAGTTAAAATAAAAACAGCTTCAAGATTTAAAAAAAATTCTAATGATTAATAAAAGAATTTCTATACCATCGGAACAATAGGAATGCTTTTCTTTACCAATATCGATTTTTAAAATTGTTTTCACTCACATCGAACCTTGAAATACCTCTATTTAAAAATGAGTTTTTTTGAGTTATTCTTTTGTAGGAGCGGTGTGAGCATGATGTACAGCTACTAAATATTTTAGACTTATCTTAGTTAAACGATAATTTAATTTACTTTAAATTAATTTACAACTCAAGCGTAGTATTTAGTTTGGACCTGGATTTCTTTTAAATAATTTAAAGATGGGTTAAAGTTTAAAAAGCAAATGAACAGCTGGTGGACTATAGAAGTGGTACTTAGGTTTATTTTTTTTAGTTCTCTTAATTTTGTGTTTTATTTTCATTGTTTTTAAGGTTCATTTGTTAAAATATCTTTCACAATTAAGTTTTGTATTGTATATTTTATTTTTTATAAAAGTAGATTCAGCTAGAAACATGAATTATATTGTAATTTAATATTTTTTAATTCATATTTAGAAACAAACGATAAGTACAGTAAGCCTCTAATGATAAGTATGGCATCGAATATATGTGCGTGTGTGTGTGTGTACAAAAGAAATCATAATTTTTGGGTTACAATTTTGGAGCAAAAAATATCTAATCAAAATCAACAATCTAAACAACAAAATAATTATTTAGATATTTTTGTATTTCTAGAAATATATACTTCTCATTTGATAAAAGAATAATAGAATGTACAACAACGAATACATGAAATTGGAGAAAGAGGAACCTTTCTCTTGATTTGTCGCATTCAATTAAACCAGAAAATTGATTTCTTCTCAATTTAATCTCTGATTCAATGATAATTTTTCAAATGAAGCATGAACAATGGATGCAATAAAAAAAATCGGAGAGGAAATGGCCTGGGTGGGGATAAAATCATAATTCCTTAAATTGTGAAACTATTCATTATAAACCGATGTTTTGACCTTACAGATATTTTCAGGGCCTTGTAGTCACAAGTACAGTACAAAAAAATAAATCGTAAATTATGCTTACTTTATTTTTTTTCAGGTTCCAGGTCGGGGTTTATAAGTGCGTTATTTGTGAGATATTTTAACCTGTGCGTTATAATTTTTAACAGTATTAAAATTCGCGCGGTATAACATTTTAACCTGTGCGTTATGTGATTGTCCCGATTAATAGTGCTGTTGCTGAAAAGACGTCCTTCAGGTGCCAGAACTTCATGTTATAGGTGAATTTCTATATTTAATATTTTTCTTATGAAATATGCTCAACAATAAATCGCTCGTTAATTGTTAACAATTTTAATTGAGCTGGAACAAAAAAATATCTACATAAAATAAGAAATCTCTATACCAAAACCTGACACTAGCATCAGATTTACGAGTAGAGTATAAGAAATTACAATGAACTTTTTATTGGATATTAAAAAATACTTCATAATGCTTATTTTCTTTTTTTCAGAATCCGGGTCGGTCGGAGTATGTGCGTTAATTTTTGACAAATATTAAAATTCGAGAGTTATAAAATTTTAACGTGTGCGTTATAATTTTTAAAAGTATTAAAATTCGTGCGTTATATTTTAACCTGTGCGTATGTGTTTGTGCCGATTTATAGTGCTGTTTCTGAAAAGATGTCCTTCAGGTGGTAGAACTTGATGTTATAGGTGAGTTATTTAATATTTTTCATAAGAAATATCCTTAAAAAATAATCACTCGTTTTGTAAAAATAATGGTAATAGAGCATGGAATTAAAAATACCTACATAAAATAAGAAATGTATTCTTATATAATATACATAAGATATTCTATATTAACGACAGATACTTTGAAACTATGGAGCATTAAATTTAGTCTGTAATATATTACTATGAATTTTCCTTGTATTAAAAAAAAACTTCATAATGTTTATGTTAATTATTTTTTTCAGAATCCGGGTCGGTCGGAGTATGTGCGTTAATTTTTGACAAATATTAAAATTCAAGAGTTATAAAATTTTAACGTGTGCGTTATAATTTTTAAAAGTATTAAAATTCGTGCGTTATATTTTAACCTGTGCGTATGTGTTTGTGCCGATTTATAGTGCTGTTTCTGAAAAGATGTCCTTCAGGTGGTAGAACTTGATGTTATAGGTGAGTTATTTAATATTTTTCATAAGAAATATCCTTAAAAAATAATCACTCGTTTTGTAAAAATAATGGTAATAGAGCATGGAATTAAAAATACCTACATAAAATAAGAAATGTATTCTTATATAATATACATAAGATATTCTATATTAACGACAGATACTTTGAAACTATGGAGCATTAAATTTAGTCTGTAATATATTACTATGAATTTTCCTTGTATTAAAAAAAAACTTCATAATGTTTATGTTAATTATTTTTTGCAGAATCCGGATCGGTCGGAGTAGGTGCGTTATTTTTGACAAATATTAAAATTCGTGAGATATAATATTTTAACCTGTGCGTTATAATTTTTAGCAGTATTAAAATTCGCGCGGTATAACATTTTAACCTGTGCGTTATGTGATTGTGCTGATTAATAGTGCTGTTGCTGAAAAGATGTACTTCAGATGGAAGAACTTCATGTTATAGGTGAGTTTATAGATTTTATATTTTTCACGAGTAATGTGCTTCAAAAGTAATCACTCATTAACAATACTGTAGAGCAAAATATTTAAGAGTTGACTATAATAAATTAATATGAACATTTTATTTTATAAAAAAAAATAATAATACTTATTTTTTTTTTTTAGTGTTCGGGTCGGTCGGAGTTTATAAGTGCGTTATTTGATTTTTAACAATAAATTCGTGAGCTATATAATTTTAACCTGTGCATTATAATTTGTTTAAAAGTATTTAAATTCGTGCGTAAAAAATGTTAACCAGTGCGTTAAGTGATTGTGCCGATTAATAGTGTTGTTGCTGAAATGGTATAATAGTGTTAATGCTGAAGGTGTAAGAACTTCATATTGATTGTGAGTTTCTAGATATAATATTTTTCATAAGAAATATGCTTCAAATGTAATCGCTTATTAAGTATTAATAATTGTAATAAAGCATGGAATAAAAAAAAAATAAAAAAAAAAATAAATACATGCTTAAGTATTTAAAATACTTTTCAGTCATTTTAGTGAGTACTTACAAAGCATATTTCTTTAATTATATATATGATTTAAATATTAAATTTAAATATATATTTAATAACTATTTCATCCTTACGCATTATATTAAAAAAATCTACATTTTATTTATTTTTTTATAACTTCTAGTTACTCAGAGATGATATATTAAGTTGTCATTTAAACAAAGGCTTTTGAATTTAAAAATTTAATAACAATTAGTTAATTTAATCTATTTTATTTTTTGATTGATAATTTTTATTTTTTTAAACTCGATGAATTACATATTAAAATGCGCATTCCGTTAGTTAAATGAAAGCATATTAATAGCGCAAAAAATTATTCTAGATAAAAATTGTTGTAATTTATAAATTTTTTATAAATATTTTTATTAATCTATGCTAATGCTGAAGAAACGTCAGTGTATTTCCGGCGTGATGTATTGTTTTTACTATTATTCCTATCGTTCTTTATTGTTAATAAAGCTTATAGTGTACAAAATAAAAATTATTATCTAATATTCGTTTGCAAATTTTAATTTATACTTTTAGTTAATATTTCTTTATTCATGACTTAGTATCATATTTAAAACATATAATCTTACATATCTTATGACTTCATTATTAAGTTTATTTTACACTTTTATGCGATAGATATTGAGTTACTTAAATTTTATTGTTTAATCTTATTTGCTTATTTCGAGTCAATTGATTTAGTTCTATTTTCGATTTTTTTCCTCGCTATAATGGCCGTAAAAAGTCCTCGTGTTTGTCACTTTTAAGCTTACTTATCACTTCATATTTTCTTCATCTTCTCTTTACTTCCTTCGCTCGTTTATTCATCTTTTTTTCTGTTTCCTCTACAGCGTTCTTAATGTATTTTCTGAATATTTCTCTGTTCTAGCATTCTTATTCTGTAAGACCAAGTCTTGTTATTTGTTTCCATGACATGCTTGACAAGTGGAGGTTGCCCTGGCCCGCTTGTGACTGTGCTACACTCGGCTCAATCATTCACTCATGTTATTAAAAACCTGTCACCTCCTTGCTAGTATTGTAACACCATTTTTAGAGTTCAATATTTTTTTTGAAGAAAGTAGTTGACTTTCAACAATAAATTAAATAAGGCTAACTCCAAATTTATTGAAGCCAATTGGTGACAACGTAGCTACCATCAAAACGGAATTTCAATTTTTTAAAGCGCCTAAAGTCTAAATCATAGAATTATATCTTATCGTATCTAAATTTTGCCCATCGTTTAGTTTAATTGTGTGCATTTATTTATATTTATCTACAATCTGAAAAAAAATTTAAGAAAGTAAGCCATAGGTGTTGATATTCCTAAGGTTTTACACCTTTTAATACCAACAAAAAACATTATGTATGGATAATGGTGGGGTGTAAAATGACAATCAAGCAGTTAAGGGCCATACATAAAAAAAACAAAAAAAAACGGATATGAAAAATAATATTATCTCAAAACTATGATCATCAGAAAAATTATAACTGAGATAAAAACTTTGTAGGGCAATGGAATCTTAATCAGGCTAATTTGGAGTCATTTTAAAATAAAAACATTAAATTCATTACTTTTTATGATGAGAATAATCAATATATTAGTAAATAAATAGTACTGTTTTATCATTAATTATTCATTTCAAAAGCGTACACATTTATAACTATTTTAAAATAAATATGAAAATAGGCATTTTAACATTTTTTCTTATTCGGAGGGGAAAATGATCCAGGTGAAATACATAAAACCATAAAATATGAATTGATTCAAATAAATAGTTTATAATTATGTAAACTCTTATTTTGATCTCTACTCGGACAATTTTCTCCTGTATTTAATTCATAATTTAATTCATTAATTTTATTTTTAAAATGTTTTCATAGACCATTAATTTATAGAATATATTTATATTTATAAAAAAACGTAAGTATAGATTAATTTAGAGTTCTTACCCCCTCGTTGCAATGCCAGATATGCACTTCCTTAATTCAAGAGGCCAGATTTAAACCTGAAATAAAAAATATGAAAAAAATAAATCTGGAAAATATAGTTTATGTTAAAAATATAAATTAATGCATTCTTCGGAAAAAGACCCTTTTATTTACACTTGAGTATTTGATTCTTTATTCTTTAAACTTTAACTCCTGCAAGTCTTTTTATTTTATTTTTTTTTTAAATGACTTCTCTCAGGTAAAAACTTATTTAATCAGTGAACCTCGCTTGAATATAGTGCTTCATTAGAAGCTGGTGTGATCAAACAAGACAATTGCAATCAATGAAAAACTAATGAAATCAAACAATTCTGGCTTTACTATTGTGTATTTTATTTCCTCGGAGCTTGGTGAACTTTTTTTTATTTATCTTTTAATGTCAGTATTCCGTTTAACCATTGATTCGAATGAAGACCAGGACAAATCTTTTCTCTTCAAAATAAAAATATTTAAATAATCAAAATAAAACAAATTAAAAAAATTATAAATATAAAATTGACGTACGTTAACTAGATCCCAATTAAAGTAATGTTCAATGAACATTCTTCCCCATATGTACATCGCAAAAATTGCGACTGCTGGGGATTTGGGATCGGTGAAGAGAATGGATTTGTCTGGCCTGGTTACGAGCCCTTGTAGCTTAGTTGGTAGAGTACCGCGCTAGAGATGCGGAGGATCCCGGTCAGGACAAATCTTTTGTCTTCAAAATAAAAATATTTAAATAATCACAATAAAAAAAAAAATTAAAATGAATTTTACATATATTCAAAGATTTAAAATAATATATTATATTTTATTGATTTTTATTTGATGGTGATTACTTAAATATTTAAAATAATAGAATTGTAGTAATAAATTAAAAAAAAAATTATGTGGATACAGCTTTTGTACTCATAGTGTTTATGCGTTTTACTTTAATCACCATCTTATAATTTATGCGGCTTTATTTAAAAAATGTCTACCTTTAAATAAAATAAATAAATTACAACTAAAACATCTATCTATTTTTACCGACGCTATGATCCTTGCAGGACCTTGAGACGTTTTCATATAGTAGACGTTCTCCCTAAACGAAGTGGAGGATAAAAATTGAAAAAAAAAAAACTCTTTGGCCGGTTGCCGAAAGGACTTGTAACAGTAATTACGACGTGAGTAGCCAACCCTGAATTATCGTTCCTTCTTCCTATTTCTTTAATTTGTTATTACAGGAATCTCAATTGGGCAATATTCTTAATCCTGACGGGTTTTTATGGTATCTTCAAAAAAAGTTATTACTTCATCCATAAAAAATAAAATGGAATATTCATAGAAAAATGGAGGAAACAATCGCAAGTGAAGCATTGTAACCAACTGAAAAACAGAGAAGATATTGAATATAAATTGTACAGCTGAAAATTACTGGATGAACGAAGTCAGTATGATTGGATGGGTTATGGTATAACTGAAAAATATCTTATAAAGATTGTGCACGATAGATCTTTGTACCGAATGGACCGTCGAAAGTCACATATGGACCGATTCCAAGTTCGAAGAGTGAAAGAATGAAGAAGCACTGGGAAGAACAAGCCACCCGCTTATACCACACGGGTAAAAAACAAAAAAATTAAATAAATAAATTGTATTTATGGCCCACCATTTATAAACGACTATAAATAATTTTCAAAAACTAATTTTATTTTGATTCTTCATTAAATGTTATGAAAATTAAATGAGATGAGTTTATATTTACATTCTTGTTAACATTTTTTGGCGAAGTTTCAAGATTTTATTTTCCTCATAATCATGCTCTAAAAGTGAAAAAAACACTTTACTGAATTATATTCAACAATTTGATTTATTGCTAATTAACTCGTTTATTGCTAATTAACTCGCATATTTTTAAAATATCAATAATATATTTTAAAAGTACGTATCCACCATTGAAGATTATATTTAAATTATACCTTCGCAATAGAAGGAACAGTTTCGGAACTTTTATTGAAAAACAAAACGATTGCTTAAGTTTTGTGGTTGTTATAGGCTTATTTTTTTTTTAGACCGCCTTCCAATGTTTTAATTCGTATTCAAACTTATGCCTGAAGAATGCTATTTCTGGCCTTTTTATAAATTGTTTATCAAAAGCCATGTAGAATATTAAAACGGGCGTGGGAGGACTTGGACTAATATTTCATATTGTAGCGAAGGGGACTGAGAAATGAGTAGTAATGTTTGAAACAGTTTTTGGTGGCACGCTGGGAATGCAGAGGGTTTTCCTTTGTGTCTCTACTTGTTTATTACATTCGTATCTCAAAAACTTTACCACTTCATATATGTGATCATATGATTGACAATTTATATAACGAGGACACCATATATATATCGCTTTCTACTTATCTTGACTGTTATGGAAATATGATCTTTAGGTTTTTGAGTTTCAGTCAGTTTATTTCAACTTCTTAAGGCGACGTTTCGAGACTAGGTTAGTCTCATATTCATGCCCTGACAGTGAAAGAATGAGCTTTTAGTAAAAACATATTATAGCAGACTAGAATAAATATAGATGACACGTGTAAGTTGTAATGGATAGGGTGTACTTACAAGTTCCTAAGAATTGGTCAGTTTATCATCAATCAGTTATTTCGCAATATATCATAGAATGTTTATGTTGCAAAAGCTATGATCAACGAATAAGCAATCAATTTTTATGGAACAGCAGTTTTATTTAATTGTTGAATCATATTAGACAATTTATTATTACATCACCAAGAATTAATTAAATTAGCATTACACGAGCTTAGACCTTGAACATCCGATTTTGTGTATACAGCGCGATTTTTATATTTCTCTATAGTTATCATTTCTTTTATATTTCGTTTGAAGCTAGTTTTCTCTTAGTGTATCACTTTAGGTGCATCAAATTTAAATGTATGATGAGTATTTCTAAAATGTGTATTATTGAATCACAACTATATTTGTGTTGGTACACTCTTTGTTTTAATTATTGTTCCGATGTTCCGAAATAGGATTTGCCGCATTTATCTTTACACTGTATTTCGTATCGACATTTGATTTTAACTCTAATTTATCCGAATCTTTAGTTTTAGTAAATAGTCTTATCACAGTGGCTGTGTTTTTAAAAGTAATCGCGGAATCAATGTTACTTTTATTACCGGTGAGTGTTTTTGTACCACAACTATCTTCTGGTGACGTTTCGAGACTATACTGTTTCCTAATCAGACCCGAACATTGGAATAAACGTGATTTTAGTGAGCTATATTAAACAACACACTAGTCTGAATTTAAAATTGATACTTGTACGACTAGAAGTTTTACTAAGAAATTGATGACAAAATGTTTCCTACTACATCACTGAATCAAAAGACGTTTTCTGTATCGATGCCATAGTTCACAAATATGTTAAGTGCAGATTTTTAAAAAATGGGTGTTGTTATATGAATAGTATTATAATGTTGTGATCAGGAAGTCATAGATCATATGTTGATACAAAATTAATAGAGAAACTGTGGAGGTTACAAAAATATATTATGTCCTTAACTAAACTTGAACTGTATTTCTTGTGTTTAATTATTATCAAATTTGACTCCTGTAAAATTTTGTTTTCGGCACTTAACACATATGTGAACTAAGGCATCGATGAGCAGCTATTTATTACAGTGTGATCATTATTCTCGATTGATTATTTGTATATTGTTAACCTTTTTCTTGGTAATGTATCTGTGGATAATCATAAGAATTTTCTATTAAGTATTTTTTTCGAAACATCCTTGGGTCTTAAGGGTTAAGCGGTATGGATATTATTTTGATATTAAAAAAAAAATTCTGCCGAGTTGAGGGTTACCTAATAAGAGTTTAATAAATTTGAATAACACGAATTTAGATCTTGCACATCCGTTATTTTGTTTACAGCGTGCTTCTTATATTTTTCAACAGTATTCATTTATGTTATATTGCGTTTGAAACTATTTCTTTTTTCGTATTATTATAAGTGTATCAACTTTGAATGTATATGTAAATATTTTTTTACTGTAATTAGAAGTGAGGCGTTATATGGAATTTGTTGTTCTTCATACAGCATTTTTTACTTATCTGATTTTAACTTTGATTAATCCGAATCTTTCTTTTTTTTAAATAATTGATATTTTTAAAAGCAATATTTTTTAATGTAATGGCGTAGTCACTGTAGTTACCAGTAAGTGTTTTCGATGGTACTTCCGAAAGTGTTGGTATATAGGGTGTTATGTAGAATTTTTTAATATTGGTTTAGTTTGGGGTTTTGTTTCTAATACAAACACTTTTTCAAGTTTATTTTAAATACTTATATATGTAATAATGATATATATATATATATATATATATATATATATATATATATATATATATATATACAGCTTTTATCACTCCCATATATAGATTATGGGTTTAAAAATTATAATATACACACACACACTCAAACTATACATACATGCATATACATACAAGTAGAGGGAACGCTGGGGTTTGTGGAGCGCTTCCAAAACAAAATTGGATCAAAGCCCAGACTTGGCCAAACAAAACTACATGCTTTGTGCTTAGCTAGGCTTAGCTAAGCTTAAGTTTGTTTGCTATTTTTTTCTCTCGACCTCGACATATATAAGTTCGTGAGCTTCATTACAATAAATCATTACTTTCATTTATTCTTTACCATTGCGATTTCACCCACTTATGCTATGAAGAGTCTTGGGCTGAGTACATGGTGGACGACTGTACTGTTTCTATGCCAACGGTTGCGCGGGGGATAGATTTGCACGAGAGTATGCTAAGCTACCATGTTACATTTTACTATTCCCTTTGATTTAGGGTAACCGCTTTACAGCCGTAAGCCCTAAGAGACTCTGAAGATCCCATAGGGTCGAGCTATGACAAACTGAATAATTTATCTGCCACAGCCGGAATCGAATTCGGGACCTGCAGCTCAGCAATATGAATTGTACGCATTACACTGCCCTGTTTGTTTGTTCATTTAATGTCGCTTTATGCTGCTATGCCTAATCGGACGATACTACAGTGGGAGCTCTAAATTTTGCCTACCCAGGTTAAATTAGGATAGGGATTTTTAACGAGTACCTGACATCGTACAGGCTCGGGGCACCCGTTTAACGTCCCTTCCGAAGGACGGCGTAAATAAGGATGTTTCACTCCCTTAAACAAATAGCCTAACGCTCTCCTGCCGGGCTACGAACCCGCGATCTTGGTCTTAGTAGCTTGTTACACTAACCACTAGACCACAGGTGACCGTTTTGAACTGCCCTGCTCTCAGTAGGAAACATTCGAAACAATATACATTGTAAGTACATATAGACGAATTTCCAGAAGTCGTTCATTTGCTTATAAACATAAAAGAAAACTAAAACATTTCTTTTTTGCGATAACTCCTACGATATTCATTTAAATTATATGCTGTAAGATTTTATAATAATGTGCATGAGATGCTTAAGTATTTAAGTTGATAAGGATTAATACTGAATCCGTCTAAATAGCTTTCCAGTGCAACTGCATAGTACGCAACCAATTTTTTATTAGATATAATGTGTATTGTAAGCTATCCTTGAAAGATAGATATATGATATCACGGACTTTTTTATTGATCTATATAAGAGAAATATTCCACCATGCTTTAATTTGTAACATCTCATAAGAGAACAGGCAGCCTCTTCTATGAAAGCTCCTAGGCGGTTTGAATTTTACCAACACTTCTAACAATTATCGTTATATTCCAAGCAGTTTACACAAAACCTTAACAAATTATATACTGACGCCTTCATTATGAATCACTCTATCACCCATTGGTGACAACCGCATGAAAATCCGTGCAGTACTTTTTGAGTTTATCGCGAGCAAACAGACAGACGCGGCGGAGGATTTAATATAAACTAGCTTTGCTCGGGTAATAAGGCATTTTGTGCCTACATAATTTGTCTGTGTAATGTATTTTTTTTATCACGTACCGGCCACTAAGGACCACGTAAACATCATTGGTTAGGATTCTTTGGGAGTGTTTGGGAAATTATAAAAATAAAAACAAAACCAAAACCAAATATTACTTAATACACGAATTTATTATCTTGCACGGGATTACGCAAGCAACATCTTCGGTGTAACCCATCGATATTCTAACCCATTTTCACAAAACCTCGATAAATTATATACCTTAACTATCCTGGTGAATCACTCTATCTATGGGTGAAAACCGCATGAAAATCCGTGCAGTAGTTATTGATTTTACCGCTAACAAACGCGGCCGAGGACTTTGTTTTATAATATGATAGAAGATAGATATAGATATTGTATTTCGTGGTAATCAAGTGTTGATATTATAACATATTGTGTCAGATATTAAGGAAGTTTGCAAAATGTTATAATAAAGAGTGTACTTAAAATTAAATTATAGTTATTAACACTTAAACATTTGATTTGATATGCTCTGGTTTTCTGACTAAGCATCTTCAAACATGAACATAATTAATTCTGATGATACTGTTACGAAGTGCTTCATTCCCAACTTAGTGGACTTTGGTTGCACTTGAGAGTTTCAAAGATGTTTAACTACTTCCTGCTTCAGGTACGAGTTCTACGCTAGTTTATTTTGCTGGTTAATTATATTCTGTCACAATCTCAAGTTACTTCAGGTTATTTAGGAGTAAACTGAAGGCACCATTCATAATTTTAATGAGATTATTATCAAAGGCGAAAATTTAATTTACAAATCTTGATTAAACAGCTTCCTATATTTGCTGAGAATATTTTAAACAAATATCCATCGCTAAATATTAAGATTAATTTCACAATTGTATTTTAAACATTGTATAAAACCATTGTATTACAGATGTGAGTTGTTGGTTTTTCAACTCTCATCTGTTATAGCAACTCGCATCTCTCATAGTCTTCTAGGAGTTATAGTAAAAAAGTAACGCACTAGAAATTCGTATATAAAGAAATGTTTTAGTTTCTTTTGTGTCATTAAACTTATTTCACAATGAAAATGATACACTTCAGTTTTTCCCAATATTTGTTTACCTTAAACTATTTTACTTTAGTTAAACTCTTGTGTCGAAAGTATTTGGCTCTTTTCAACGCGGGTTGAAGAAAATCTGACGATTTATTTTAAATTTTTACGAAAATGGGTGCGTAAATTTTTTGCGAAAAAGTACGTGAGTTGGTTATTCAACAGTTTAATGAAAGGAAATCTTTTAATGAAATTATTAAAAAAAGCCTTTCAACTGTCCAGCATATAGTGGAGAGATTCAAGAAGGAAAGCGCATAGCCAGAAAAAAGGCCTAGACAAATTTTAACCGATGAGGATGAGACTTGGATCATCAGGGAAATTAAAAGAAATCCACGCTTAAGTGAACCCAACAAACCACAACCTACAAAAAATTGTACTAAACTTATCACTTACTAAATAGAAAGCTTATAAATGATTAGTACTCAAAAGTTAATTAGAAGTGATGTGTCATTTTGAGTATGAGCTGAAATAATTTATTTACTTTTAGTCTGTTAATTTTTTTAAATAATCAAAGTTGAATATTTTTAATTTTATCTGTTTGTATATATTTAAATTGATACTATAAAGAAATATTTTGAAGAGTTTTATGTTTTGATCCCAGTAACAATATAAATTTTTCTTTTTTCTTCTTCTTTCTACATGGTTTATCAATTTCATCGTTACCCACTGTATCTACAGCCCCGGTGAGTAAGTGGTTAAGTTCTATTTTGTCCAGAGAGAGTTAACTGCTTTCAGATAATCGTACCATTCTTGTAGTTTTTGGGTTGCAATGGAGTTGTAATATAAACAATAACTCCTTTTCAAGCCAATGCCTGACTTAGCACCTTATTCACTACGAAAATAACTCAATTCTTAAGCACAAGAACCTCATTTTGGAGAAAATTAGACTTAACCAGTTATTCACTGGGGCTGTTGATGTATCCTAAGGGATGGTGCTTTGATGTCTTGTGGTGAGATACTATCTGAAATTGTGTCTTTTCATAGATTGTTGATTTCGTTAACATGTAGACATAGTACGGAACCCGGGATGTTTACGTGTTTCGGGATATCTTTTAACTTTATCGACGTTTATACGACTAGAGAATTATTTAGCTGTGAATCCACTAGTTGTAGACTAAGTTAGAAGTCTGGGGCGCGACAGTTTGACAGACTCGTGCAAACCAATTGGGGAGTCCTTGACTTGGTAATGAGACTCGAGGCTCACATCGTGGCAATGCTGAAACCTTTCCGGTTTCCAACCTCAGTCAATTATCGAACCTGTTCCTCTCGAACCAACCTTTTTTATATTCTAGCAGTTAAATTAAATTTTAAAACCACTGAGATGAATATAAATAATTGGCTAATCATTTTAAGTACGTAGTCATGTGTTTTGGATCATTGTCCCGTTGGTACACCAACTGAACCTAGACTCCTCCATTCATAGCTTCTACAACCAACTCCCCGACAGTTGCGTTAAGAGTTGTCTGCAACATAAGTTCTAAATAAAATTTGGACGTGCTTTAAATATAAATTCAGCTCTATCTTCTTGAAGTCTCAGGACCTTTAACATAGGACTGTCTTTGGAATACTATTAGCATGTAGTTATATTATATGTGACATTGTTTAGAATGCCAGGAATATTTAAATAAACGTATAAAGGGTAACTGAGCAAGTTAAGTAAGGTCTTAGTCGGTCTCCTGTACCTAAAAAAGCAGGACAGTCAATATGTAAGTACTCACATATAATAGAAAATGGCATTTTCTAAGTAGACATGATTTTTGTAACCATGGTCAACATACAATAAAAGCAAAGTCAGTTTATCTGATGTAAAGGGATATATATTTTTTTAAATAATTCTGTGTTAGCAAACCACGTACAATAAGATGGATATTTATTTTAATCAAGAGCTGTATAGTATTACTGTATCTCGGTTGTGTTCATCTCAGGGAGACATCCCATATTACTATTTAAACATTCAACATAATTTGGGCAAATGAGGACAGCATAACAGTTTCTTCATGGGAATATTGCGTAAAAGATATAATAACATAAAATTAAACAGATGATTGTAAAAAACAATCACAGGTTTAACAGACCCAGGGGTTCGATGCCGATACCACCAATAGCTGTCAATCCAAACTCTGCCCATCAGATCTCCCTTAACGCCATCCATCTGCCTATGTCTCAGCTCTTTTTAGATTTTCCTGAATTCGTTCATTACAAAGTTCATAAGCTTAACAATCTCGTCTCAACCTTCACGATGCTTGATATATTGGGGTTAGCAAAGTAGTAGCGTTAGAAAACAAAACCTGTACCAATCACTACAAATCATGAAGGTCTGGGTTCAGTTCTTGGTAGAGACTGTACTATTTCTATGACAACTGTTGTGCAGGAATGAGAGTAGCCCGAGAACAGGCTTAATCGCCAGGTTTTCACCCTATTAAGAGTAGCCACTTTATAGAGGCTGGGTGAGCTCCGGGAGGATCTCTAGAACCCCCAGGATCCATAGCAGACTGTCGAAAGATTAATAAATTACATGCCACACCCGGATTTGAACCCGGTTCCTTCGACACGGCAAATGCGCTCTACTATTGAGCGACCCCGTTCCCCGGTACCATCAGAAAATACAATTATTTTTTGTAAATTTTTACTCAATGGCAAACATTAAGCTTCA
This sequence comes from Troilus luridus, assembly GCA_964056705.1. Lineage (NCBI taxonomy): Eukaryota > Metazoa > Arthropoda > Insecta > Hemiptera > Pentatomidae > Troilus > Troilus luridus. The sequence continues at coordinate 39,740 of CAXKTH010000054.1, forward strand.
CTCACTCTAAATATTGAATAATCAAATTAAATCATTATTTTCTCACATTGAAACACTGATATAAATTTTAAATAATTTGTTTATTATTGAGAAGTAAACATTAGCGAACAATAAACAAACACGCTCTTCAAGTAATATTAATAGGTTTAATCAACGAAGGTCAATTAATTGGTAAAGAGGAGGATTAAGCTTTCATAATTGAATGCTTCTGATTAAATTTTAGTGGAGCATCTCAATCCTCGGGCTTTAGTGCTAAATTATCAATTTGTATAATTACAAGTTAAGCACTTTAATTAATGAGAAGCGATATAGAAATATTTAATAAATTTTATAAACAGTATAAAACATAAAAAAACTAATAATAACTTTAAAAATGTACGTGTAATTTAGTAGACTTGTTTTCGGTCTCTGTTCTTTTACTTCAATGCAAGGTTTTCACCTTATATCTATATTTTATCTATCTAATTCCCTCATTTAGACTATTGCTGTACACTGTATAGGGGTATCTCTGGGGATCTCGACGCAGTCACCCGATATTACGAAGAGTTGAAGTGGCTCTACCCTTCCTATCGCTGTAAGTACTTTCTAGCATCCTTTCTTTACCAAAGTTGTCCAATCCCGCCGACCATCATACGTCTTCGATCTCCTTCATTTCAAAACCACAGTCCACTCACGTAACACCCGTTCTCGCCCCTCAGATCTATATACAGTATTCCACCGAACAGCAGCTTTTGACAGAGCTTTCCTTATCCGATCCTCGTCTCTTTGGAACTCACTATCTTCTTCTATTCGTCATTCCAATAACCTTTCAACCTTCAAATCCCGTATATTCAATCACCTAACTTCCTTAGAATCCCCAAAAAACGGAAATAGTAGGTTTAGTTTTGAGATTAAGGTTTCTAAATGATGAAATGATGGATGAATGATTTATTTTACGTATATGTGTGTATCTGCATAATTGTATATATGACTACGCCTGTGATTGAGGTGTGCATATATATATACATTTGCTTTCTCTGATAATTTGGCTGTTCACACTTCCAGACACATATCTTTATATTTACAGGTTTATAATATCTTTAATAGTTATCATAGTTAGTATTGTTTATATTTTTTTCTTTCATTATTTTATTCCTTGTTTTGTTGTTATCTTGTATTTCAAAAAAATCTATATATATATATGACTATCAATTGTATCTCTCTCTATAATCATTGTTATCTTATTGCTATTTTCTTTTTCCTTTATAGGAAATAGTTTTCTTAAAATATTGTTTTAGAAGGTAATTGATCATTTTTTTTTCAATTATAATTATTAGTATAATTATAAATAATTAGTTATTCATCGTTTCTTAATTTAATAGTAATTAATTAACTAAATGTAATCTATTATACTTAAGACATTTTGGTTGTACATTATTCCTGTAATGTTATTCTAAAGGGACTTGTCCAAGAATAAATAAAGTCTTTATTATTATTATATACATTGGATCTTTTTATTTAGCTAATACGCCTACTCTAGTCTACTCAACTGTAAGTAAGAGGTTTCGTAAGAAGTGAAAGGTTAGAATTCAATATTTAGATATTAAGACCCCATTGTTCTAATTGTATAATTGTTTATATCATCCGAACTCTAGTTGGTGTTATATTGAATATTTTTCTTTCTTTTTTAAAACGGGTTCTTTGCACTTAGTTTTAGACTAAATATATTTTTTTAATTGAAATATTTATACTCCACATTATTGCTTTTTTAATTGTTTTTTGTTTGTTTTTAAGATATGCGTATTGGTTATTTCCTACCAAATGATTTTGTTTTTGCTTATAAACTTATCTTAGTACAATTTTACTTCCCTAGGTCGAGGCTTCATAATGCACTACCCGCACAACACTGCTGTCTAGTAAACTTATTACAACATATTTTATAAATTTCATTCATAATTTTTTTCACTATTGTGAATAGTAAAATATTTTAATAATAGCCTTAACTTCATTTTTTGTCTACGTTTCGACCCATACATACTGTAGGTGTTTGTCAAGGATCAGTATCTATTGCGAAGTATATATGTATAAGACTCTAGAGTTCAGTGTATTTTTACTATTATGATTTATAAGTGAGTATTAATTGAATTCAATGTAGTCAAATCTAGTTGAAAGTCGTAACATAGTTTTTTGACATTTATTTAAGACAAAAATTTGAGAAAAAAAATTTAAACATTGGTAAAAAGTCTATTTCGTACAATACACATTACAGTTGGTGGAATGTTTAATTTTTTTTTAATTGCGTATTTACAGCTTCGAATCAACATTACAACTTATTTATTTTCTTCTGCTGGAGTATTCTCTGTCTCCAATATTCCTTCATGCGTTCACTAGCACGTTTCCTGGTCCTCTGTCCATCTTCGCCCAACCTTATCTGGTCTTCGTCTCGAAACCTTTTCTAGATTTTCCACTTTGCTCCCAAATCAATTTATTTTTAAATGTAATGTAATATAAGACTGTGCTTCTTTATTTTTTACAAATCTTTCCCTATTATCTTATTCCACGTTGTAGTGGTCCTCTTAATTCAGAACTAGTCAGATATGGTCAATCTACGCTTGTTCATTCTGTATAGACGTTCGAGGGATGTCAGCGTTGTAGGTTCACTTTCTGGTATATTTTTCTATCACTTCTCAGTTTCTTCAGTCTGGACCATGATATTTTTAGAATTATTTTTTCCAGGATTTCCACTTTTTGAGACTATAGTTAATCGAGATGCTTTCCGTTTTTACGAAAGTGTTATAATGCATTTTTTTTTGCGTTCCAGGAGATCCGCTTTTTGATGTAGATAGATCCATTTGTTCAATTAATTTTCGAAATAATTATTGAGAGTGAAAAAACGTTTTCAACGCGAGTCGAGTAATTGAATCTAAAAGCCGCAGAGAAGATGAAGCTCTGTTATTCTGATCTCAACATAAATAACTAAAGCACTACATTATTAATTCCTGCCTCCACCCACGGTTCAATTTAGTGCCATTCGAATATAATTGCTTCTCCTTACTTAAGGAGATAGGGTCGAATAATTCGTCTTGGAATTTGAATCCAGTCTTGTAATAATTTCTTACAAGTCCACAATGTTTGTAATAATTTCTTTTCATTTTTTTTTAAATTTTCAATCCTCTCTATTTATGAATGATTAAAGGAAATTCGTTGTCAAAAGTATAGCTGTAATGAATAATTTCAAAGCTGATGTTAAACAAAAAATGTTTTTTCTAATAAGTACTGGTTTGATTAAGGAAAACATACATAAAATAAAAATAAAATAGAAAATAACAATTTATAATATATTTCTACTGTCCAATTGAGTGAACTTGAATCCACTTCGGACTAAGAGTCTAATCACAGCCCGGTTTACTTACAAATTAATATGCTTGCCGGAATTCGGTGAACAGTACGACTTTTGACATCTCTTATCATTTTGAGATAACGAAACTGGAGTATTATCTAACAATAATGAATGAGGGGTCATTAATAATGAATCATAATTATAAATCTTTGAATGAATCTATGTACTTAACTAGTAACCACAGATTTTATTTTTGTTTTTTGTAACATATAAATAAAACTTAATTAAGATAATGGTTGTCCTACTTTTCTGATATTCTCCTTTTTCTGTTTCAATATAATACAAACCTCTACTGAGTTTTCAATTCGTGAAGTGATTACAAAATCACCCTAAAAGCAGATCTTTTTCGATTAGTGTCGCCCATTAAAAAGTAATTACCACCAAAAACTATAATAAAATAAAATAGAATAAGCAGATTTTATATATTCTATTACAATTAGTTTAATATAAAATGACGTTTCAGTAATAAAAAGTTGGGGTTTACCTTTAAAACATACGTATATATATATATATATATATATATATATATATATATATATATATATATATATATATATATGTATGTATGTATACACATGTGTGAAATACAACTACAACTGAAAAAGGAAATAGAGTTGTTCCACTTTTCTGCTGATTTATCTGTTTTCTGTTATTCTATTCCGGTCTACATAGAATAAACCTCTACTGACATCTTGTCCTGTGAATTTATTCCTTAAGAACCCCAAAGTAAATCTTATTCGAAAAGCGGTCACCTATTTCAAACAAATACAAAAAAAACTAAAAAGAAGAACTTTTTTTTATTACAATCAGTTTTTCTTAAAACAGCGATTTAAAGATTTAAATTTTGGTCTTTAAAACATCAGTAAAAACCTGGGTTTACATATTTTATTGTTATTTAAAATATACAGACATAAGCAAACGAATATGGACAAGTGACTTGATTTCCCCCAAAAAGAATCACCAATAGAATTCTTGCTAACATAAAAAAGTAACCATGGATTAACCAAGTTAAAATAAATTTACACAAGTTAAAATAGAATCAAGATTTGTTGTAGACGGAAAAAAAAAGGAAACAAGGTACAATGATAAAGTCAGAGTAGGTAGCATTGAAGAACCGAGGAACAAAATGGACTGAGGAGAGAAAAAGAATACTCGGAGAAAATATGTAGGGTTCAGTAAAAGGTAGAGACTGTGCTGTTTCAAAGACGGTAGTGCAGAGAGATGATTAATTCGAGATAACGCCCAACCGCGAGGTACTTTCTATAGTTAAGAAATCCCAGTTTATATAGGCTGGGGTCCAGCAGCCTATATAGATTGCATGGCAGCAATTTCCTACAGGGTCCACCGGTGTCTATTAACAGATTTATCTGTCTCAGCCGGATTCAAACCCGGGACCATCAGCATAACAACTCTACCACTGAGCTACCCTCCCCTATTTTACTACTGTAGGTTTTTACATGTATTATACACATAGGTATATATCCATCCATATATACATAATACATAAACGTGTGTGTGTGTGTGTGTGTGTATAACAACAAAGTAAGGTCGTATATACTTGTTTTTGTTGGATAATCGATTTGTGTATCCATGACAACCATCCGCTCAAACCTGAGATATAGCGTGTGTGTAACCTCCTAGGTTATGTTATGTTATTCTATGTCACGTTTTTGTAGATAATCTAAAATATAGCTTAAGTTTCATACTATAGCGTCTCTTGTGTCTGGTCCTAATATATTAAAATGTAGTTTAACAGGTTATGGGCCCAGTCCAGATGTCGTAAGTTAGTAAATTTTGTTTTTGTTTGTGAAAAATCATTTTAGTGAAAATCAGTGTTTTCATTTCGTGTATCCGTTATGTCTCAGTGTCAGTTGCCGATCGAACGTCTAAAAGGACGTGAAAATTTTGACACATGGAAGGTATATGCTGACATTTCTGGATGACTTCAGTCATAAGTCATTCATATATTTCTTAAAATCTAAGGGTCAAGTCACTGATTATTTGAAAATTTTCAAATCTCATGTTGAAAATCAGACTGAAAGAAAAATTAAAATTCTGCGCACTGACAATGGAGGAGAGTATTGTAATAAAATATCAAGGGAATTTTGAAGTCGTCAGGTATTGTGCATCAGACCTCCTGTCCTTACTCTCCACAGCAAAATGGAAAGGCCGAGCGCCTTAACCGCTCTCTTTTAGATCGTGCAAGATGTCTGCTGATAGAGTCAGGACTCCCAACCGTTTTTTGGGCAGAGAAGTAAAATGTGCAACATATCTTTTGAACAGGTCGCCGTGCAAGTCTGTAGTTACAACTCCAGAAGAAATGTGGACAGCTAAGAAGCCTTCTCTTAAACATCTTCGAATTTTTGGCTGTAAGGCATATGCACCCATCCCTGGACCGAAGCGAACTAAACTCAGCCCGAGGTCTACTCCTTGCATATTTGTGGGATATTGCCAAGACACAAAAGGGTACAGGTTGTATGATCCTCAGAAGAACATTACCTTCATATCAAGAGATGTAACATTTTCTGATTTCAGTGGGGCAGTTCATTGTTAGAAAACATTTCCGAAAGTTCTGATGGAAACTTCTATGTGTTACCCAACAAGTCCAATATAGAAAAAGTAAATGTTGAGGACAACTCTGGTCCTGACTCCGACAACACAACAGAATCACGGACATCTACTGATGATGATTCTCCGGAGAGTGATGTACAGTCTGACAACGGTCCTCATATCACTAGCTCAAGCATGGAAGATCTCTCCACAGCTACAGAAACCAACCATGATGACGACCCAGATTATGTTCCACCAACGACCGTTCTGACATCAACATCGCACCCAACAGTGACTAGACCGTTAAGAGACAGAAGACCGCCTGCTACACTGGACGACTTTGTGACGTATTCAGCTTACTCTACCGGCTCCGAGCTGTCAGACCCAGGGTCCTATGAAGATGCGTTACTTCGTCAGGACAATCAGTTGTGGGTCGGTGCCATGGAGCGTGAATTGAAGGCTCAAATGGACAACAGTACCTGGGAATTGGTCGAACTCCCAGCTTCAAAAGAACCCCTTGCATGCAAGTGGGTCTTCAGGACGAAGAGGGATGGCTGTGGTAAAATAAACCGGTCATAAAGCGTGACTTGTTGTCAAGGGATTCGCCCAAAGGAGGGGTGTGGATTATGAAGAAACGTTCTCACCAGTTGTAAGGTACAGTTCCATCAGATACCTTATATCGCTGGCTGCAGAGTATAATCTAGATATTGATCAGATGGACGCCATATCCGCATTTCTTCAGGGAGATCTGGAGGAGGAAATTTACATGTCTCAGCCACCTGGTTTCAGCGATGGAACTTCAAGAGTATGTCGACTTCGGAAGAGCTTGTACGGACTCAAGCAAGCTAGCCGAATATGGAATCAAAAATTGGATGGAGTTTTGCAGGAATTTGGCTTGACAGTCAAAATTTGACTCTTGTGTTTATTTCAAAATAACAGAAAAGTGTATGATAATAGTGGCTGTCTGGGTAGATGACCTGTTGATTTTTTCAAACAATAAAAAATTAAAAAATTAGGTCAAATTGCAACTTTCAAGATCATTCAAGATGACTGACCTTGGTGAGGCCAATTCATTTTTAGGCCTTGAGCTAACCCGTGATCGTCAATCAAAGAAAATTTGGCTTAGCCAACAAAATTATATTGAGCGGATTCTCAAACGGTTTAAGATGGATGAAGAAAATCCAGTATCAACTCCAATGACCAACGGTGAGAAGTTTTCTAAAACTCAGGAGCCGCAAACAGAAATAGAAAGGGAAAATATGAGAAAAATTCCTTATCAAGAAGCTATTGGCAGCCTCTTGTTCGCAGCCCAAGTCTCAAGACCAGATATAGCGTTTGCTGTTAGTAGCCTGAGCAGATTCAATAACAATCCAGGCGTGTTGCACTGGGCAGGTGTGAAACGGGTATTGAGATACCTTCGTGGAACTTCCTCATACAAGCTAAAATTTGATGGATCAAATGTTGGACCCATTCATTGATACTGTGATGCCGATTGGGCTAGTGACCCAGATGAAAGAAGATCAGTGACAGGTTATTTGTTTATCAAGTGCGGCGCCCCGATATCCTGGTGCACTAAACGACAGCTCACTGTAGCTCTCTCAACAACAGAGGCTGAATACATGTCAATGTCTTCTGCAGCACAGGAAGCTTTATGGTTAAGGGGCCTCTCTGAAGAGATTGAACAGCCTTCAAAGAATCCTACTCAGATCTTCTGCGACAACCAGGGAGCAAGGAATCTGGCACTGAATAGTGCTTATCAGTCAAGGACCAAGCATATTGACGTACGGCACCATTTTATGAGAGAAAAGGTGCAGGAGAAGCTTCTGGCCTTCACGTACATACCAACCAAGAACATGGTCGCCGACTCCTTGACTAAGGCGCTTGATGTGGATAAGTTCAAGGAGTGTATCAAGTGCCAAGGACTCCACAAATAAGGAGGGTGTTGGATAATCGATTTGTGTATCCATGACAACCATCCGCTCAAACCTGAGATATAGCGTGTGTGTAACCTCCTAGGTTATGTTATGTTATTCTATGTCACGTTTTTGTAGATAATCTAAAATATAGCTTAAGTTTCATACTATAGTGTCTCTTGTGTCTGGTCCTAATATATCAAAATGTAGTTTAACAGTTTTCCTGTAATAGGATCGGTTATTGCCTACCTAAACTTTATATCTTCCCCAAATAGTATATTTTCTCGTATTCAATTATATCTTCAAGAGTTTCAATTCCGAACTGAAACTTGCTTCAACTTCTGCCCACAAAACTTCTAGAATTAAAGCAGTTGAGCGTCGATAATGCGATAAGGGAGGAATTATTGCTGCTCTGGTGGAGACTTAGCAGCTCTTGTAAAATCTTTCTTTTGTGGTTTGCTAACGGGCCTCTATTTATTTATTCATCTTCACTGGCTTTTTTTAAGAATTCTAAAATAAGAATGGTTAGTAGAATCTTAAGTAGAAATGGTTTTAAAAACATTATCCAAGAAAAAAATCTTTAATTCACCTGTTAATTAACTTGATCCAATATATCACGGTTTTAAACGAAAAGTTAAAAAAAAATGAGTCTGTAGGTTAGTTGTAGAGAAAACATCTTAACATGTCTAAGATACAACTACACCCTGTTAATAAAAAAGGAGGAAATAAAATATATATTACGAAATATATCTCAGGTTTAGAGAGCGTGCAGGCCAAGCCAATGGTCCTGCACTGCCAATCCATGTATTCACAAGATGCAAGGCCGGTCAATGATCTTAATTATATACGAAGAAGGATAATTGAATCTTGTGAACCAATAACACATATCCAAACTGCTCTACTACACTTCTGCTGTAGAAGAAAGATGCCGAGCCTGTCTTAATGGCCAATGGGATCACTTTGAACAGCATTCAATATGAATGTTAATGTTTGCATTTAATAAAAAAAGTAGTTGAAACGAATAAAACAAATTTTATTTACTTTGCTTAAATTATTCATAACGACGAAAAAAAAGTGTGAATATCCCCTCAACAAAGCGTTAGCTGACATATCTCCATAGGTAATGTTTTTCTTGATTTGAGGTCCTTAGTTCATATTTTCAGTTTGGCTGTTTAACCCTGAAACATCCTTTATAATTAATTATAGCACTACATCAGTTCCTTTATCATTAAGTGATTGTATGTCTAGGGTTTTTATGAATAGGGAAGGTAGTCGAACTAATGCTCCAAACGAAAGACAAAAACAGGCATAGGGATATTCGGAATTTTAATCACCCCGCATAATTTTAATTTCAAATAATTCATATTTAAAAAACACATAATCAGTGAACAACCAAAAATGAATTTAAGCTCATAAAAAATATACCTAATAATAAAATGAAAAGAAATATAAATAATCCCCAGAAAAAGGGGTAAAATCATTTCTTTATTTCATTCATTTCACAGATGGAGCGATGGAGCGATGGAGCGATGCCTCTCTTCGTTTTATTTTTGGATGTCATTTCCTCCCCTTTCTATCTTCCTATTGCCTTATTATATAATAACATTTTATATAATAGAATTATACAATAGTATTGTATATTACAATATATAATAGATAGAGATTATATAATAACATTTAAAAGATCCTTCGCTTCTCGATTGGAGATTTAATTTGATTTCTAATCGATATATTAATATTTATTTATTTATATGTACTTGATCTTTTGCTCATACTTTTTGACTTATCCATGTTCTGAACCATGATTTTTATTTATATTTATTTATTTATTTTTATTATTTATATCTTTTTTAGATAAAAATTTTTGTTTATGAATTTATTTATCTTATAAATGAGACCGGGGAAATCGTAATTGTGAAAGACCAGAGATGCTGTCTGGAATACAAAAAGTACCGCGATATGAGATTTTATTATTTCAACCCAGTTGTACCTAGGCCAAGACTAAACTCATAAGTATATCCTAGGTTTTATTAAAGGGAAACTTGTTATTTATTCAAACATGCAGGATTTAAAAAATAATCTAGAAGTTAACTTTTCAACCAAACTTTAAAATGGTTTATCACTTGTAATTAAATCTGTTTTGAAATTACAGTCTTATATATTTCTTTTTTTAAATATATAATAGAGAGATAAATATGTTTCAGCTCCCTTATTATACACTTTGAATACATACACTTTTTAATATATATGTATTGGTCAAATATAGTTATCCGTGCGTGAGTATTGAGATGGTGTCAAAATGTAGTAAATATAGGCTACAAGCCCGCTTATTGAGCCGTTTAGTAAACGCTCTTAACGCTTTTCAAGCCCATTGAGATCAAGATTCCAAAAATAATTTACTTTCTAGACTTCAAACGCTTTTCACATTCATCAAGGTTATTATTACCATGGTATTACTATTATTATTACTAATAGATAAGGAAAATAAACAAAATAATTTTAGAAATTAACATTTTATTTGATAACAAATTTCAGTCTTTTGATATTTAAAAAATAGTCAAAAAATAAAAATTTATTTACATTTATTTTAATTTTATGTGCAATTAGGACACATTTTCTTGTGTGATGCTCTCCACAATTAGGTTCCCCGCAACCATCACACAACATTTTGGATTTTCTTTGAAGTTTATAACTACAGAATGAGCAGTAAGATCTTTTTCTCTAATTTTTGTCAACCTAGGTTAAAATCACCATTACTTGTCTTTGTCACTTACTGTATTTTTAGACATTTATATATATTGCTCCTCAATGCTTTTGACAGCGGCATTAGGAGTCGTTTGTGCATCCACGCTTTGGGTAATTCTTCAGTGAGTTTTATCATGAAGTCTAGTCGATAAAGGGGTCTTTTGGGGAAATTTTGATTGTAATTGAAAAAATGAAATTGATATACAATAAAAGCATTTATGTAGTTCATATGCTGGCTCATCTGGTCGAATGTGTCAACAGCGCTTTGTTTGGTTATAATTTAAAATTATTTCTGGTTTCCCGGAGTGTTCGTTGATAGCATTGTCATCGTGGAGGGTTGATACCAAGGATTCAAGTTTGTTTTTCTTCGGCATATACGAAACTGTAGTTAGATTATTTCTAAAAATAAACAGCAAAGACCCAACTTGACGATTTTGGTATTTCATATCTGTAAACTTAATTGGTAGCTGTGGCTTGTTTTTTTTATTGTTCCAACGTACGTGATATTGTACTCTTCTAAAAGTTCTTCGGCGAGAGGAATGCTTGTGAACCAGTTGCCTCCATTCAAGCTTAAAAAAAATATATTAAAAAAACTTTGTAGGCTTTTGAGACCTAGCATACTGTTAAGTGACATACAAAATTTACTTAGCGGGTACATCGTAGGTCTCTTAGGCCTGGTATTTCATAAAAAAAGATGGGGAACTTACCTTTGAATGACGAGTCTTGCGTTGTTGAAGGACCAGAACACTACTAGCATATCTCCTCGAGGAATAGGTGGGGGAAGCCGGCTACGGAACTCAAAGGGGCGGCATGGAGTGGGATATACTTTTGTACACAGCCCTCTCCGACCTATCATGTTACTGTGTGGGTTGATGCCGGGTCCACACCAAAGCAACAAAATAAAAACAAAAAAGCAACTCAATGTTTCCCAACAATTATCAAACATAATGAAAACATTCAGGCAACTATTTTGTTTTGTTGGTGTTTTCAATAACATTTTATTTTCCCAGCGGCTGTCGGCTAAGACCAAAGTGTCGATGTTTTTTCTGTGTTTCTGGCAACTCTGTTGGTCTAGTTAAGTCTAGTGTGTACGCGCTCGACTAGAAGAAACAGATAAATTTGTGGTTTAGTTTGTATCGTTCCTGTGTGCAAAAGGACTACGTCGGGTAAAAAAATGAAATGACTGTTGAAAATACGTGTAAATTAATTGAACTTTGTAGAGAAGCTAGATTGTTATGGGACGCCGGGCACCCCGACTACAAAAATTACGAATTACGAATACAAAAAAGAAAAGATACATCAGACTTTGATAGTACTTTCCGGTTGCCAAAAATCTTAAAGTAATCACCAAGCGTTCTGTTACACTAATGCCATTTCGAAAATTTGTATTTTTCTCCTGTATCGAGGGTCCGATAATTTGTATTAAATTTTCAAGATCAGCACTGGTCATTCTTAAATAGTTTTTAAAGCTAGATCACATTTCTCCACTAATGCCGATATCATATTTTCGTAACTGTTCCAGTAATTCTTCAACATAGTTTTTTTGCCGGTTCTTTAAGCTCGGTTTAACCCAAAAACGTTTTTTCTTTTTTTGGTTTAAGAATACAAAACCAGCTGCCATAAGAAATAAGTCATGGTTCCTTTGTATTGCGAAATTTCGAACACGCCACATTATAGCAGATTCGATCACAAAGTTGAAAGATTAATAATAATTATTGTTTTCTTATATGTGGACAGCACTTGACAATTTATTCTATTTTCGAGAACTTGTAGTTTTCTTGTGTTGCTGTTTTGTTTTGTTGGTTTGGTGTGGACCCGGCATAAGAAAATAGTATGCTCATGAAACTTCTTGTTTTTTTATCTAGAGTGCCGAATATCTTGTTTATATATTTTTTTTAAATCTGTACCTCTGCGGCCTGTGAAGGTTCTTGAGTTCATTATATGATGGAGACTATACTGTTTCTACAAAACGGTTTGAGCAGGGAGGTGTCGCGTCCGAAATCGCGCTCAGATGTTCCCCCCTTATTTTGGGTACCCTCTTTAATGAGGCTGGGTGAGCCCCAGGAGGGTCTGCAAGTCCAAAAGACGGCTACGGGCTTGTTACGGGCTACTGGGTATAAAATGAATTAAACTATTACTGAATTCAAGATACTAAAATTTATTAACAAATTAAAAATACTACAATGAAATTAATTGTTTTAAATAATTAAATTATTAAACTAATATAAATTTACAATAACAATATTCTACAGATTGTAACCTAGGCCTAACTGTTATCTAATTACTAAAATAATATACAAATACTATAAGATATTACTAATACTAAATAACTTAACTATTCATATACATTTGTACAAATATAATAATATTACACTATAGTTTATAACTAAAAATTAACACATGCAGTCCTCTAATCAAAGTCCACCTACCTTAATACTCTCCAAATATGACAAAATTTTTATTACACTCACTTAGCACTTATCACAGACTAGTTCACACTACCACTAACTGTCACTATCACTGTCACTGAAGTCGACAACTTTACTACTACCTTATTACCGACTGATACTGACTTAGCCGAAACAGCTGGCCTTTTATATAGGCAAGGTTGGTCGGGGGGGGGGGACACCTAGAATATTCCACGCAATCCGCGATGTTTCTAGACTATTCTTTAATCCTTCAGGCTTAACTTAATCCCTTCAGCAAAAATTCTGTGTTAAGAAGTCTTTATCAATTCGTCTCCTTAACGCTGTTTATTAATAAAAATTTAAGCATTCTGTAAAGGTATGGACTTTAAAATTTATATTTATAATCTATTGACAGACAGGATATCTAAGCGGCTGTGCCTGCATCGCCAATGAGACTAACCCTTCTGGCCCAACTGCTGGACCAAGCGCTTAGACCCAAAATTTGCAATTTATATGCGAAATGAAGGATTAGGTTCGACCGAGTGTCTCGGTTATCTGATTTACATATCTAGTTTAATTTAGCATCTCTCAGTCTCAATTACTTTTTAAGTGGTTTAAAATATCAAACCGGAACGGAGTTGCTAAGTACGATGTGAGATACTGATTTCTATGTCCTGAGTTTGAGGCCGGCTAAACTGAAAAAATATTTATTTTAATTAAAGCCGTAGATCGCCCATGTGATATCTGGAGACATTCATGGAGATCTCGAGCCTCTATAAAGTGAATATCCTTGATTAGAGGTAAGAAATGCTGCGATTGAGCTAGCTCTCTTCCTAAGCACCTTCTTGCACAACCGTTGGCGTAGAAACAGCAATTTGCCAACTGTTTTCTAAATACAGTATTCTTATATATAGACACTCTTCTTTAGTTACATTGGTTCGGGTTTATTAAAAATATTAATCTAGTTCGAATTGTTTCCTATTTTATATAAATATACTGATATAACCATATCACTCTTAATCCTCAAAAGATATTTTTATTATTGATGTTCTTTTAAAAAACAAAATACAGCTTTTTATAATTATAGGGCGTTGTTATATATTTAAATGCGCCACTGAAAAAGAGTAATAATATACCCATAATGCATGTCTTGAGATAGTTACCAAAAGGTATTTTAGAAGATAATAAAATTAAGTGCATCTATTAACTATAATAAACTTTAAAAAAATGAAACAATCAGTATATACTCATAAACATGAAAATACATGTTTCCTGGTGCATCATTTAATAAAAACAATTACATATTTTTTTATATTGTAATTTTGATTATAAATGTTCAAAAGATACTCTTCTAATTAAATTGAATAATAATGATAATTTGAATGAAAAATAAAGAAGTAAGTAAAACAAAATTATTAAATAAATTATAAATAAAAACAATCATATTATAAACTAACATAAATAATATTTAGAAAACTTACTAAAATTAAACTTTTATAATTAAAATTATTCTTAAAATTTACTTAGAAATAATGTTTCACATTTTTAAAAAAACCGTTTTACTTGCTTTTTAAAAAGGTGTAAAGACATATTTTATGAGAGTGGGTACCTTTATAAATTATTAAAATAAACGATTAATAAAACAGTCATTTATCTTCAAAATATAATGTACTTTGATTAAGAATGTGACCAAATTTTTAATGCATTATAAGCGGAGAAGCCGAACCTAAAATGCCATGCTATCAAATTGCCTTTTTTAATTTTATTTTTTATTATTCAATGTAATTTTCAACTGTATTATACTAATACAACAAGTAAATAGGGTGAGTGTTGAAATTAGTGGGTTTGACTGGAATTAAAGTTTGTCGAGAAAAGATTGATATCGGATTCGGGCCAAATCAGCTACAAATGGGACATTAAGGCCATTATGGATTACTTTGTTCGTAACAAAGTAAAGAGCATTGAGGATTTTACGAAGGATTTTGGATTGTAAGGGTTGAATACGAGAGGAATTTGTTGGCTTAGTGGAGCCCCAAAGCTCTACTCCGTTAGTCCTGATGGGTCTAATGATTGTAATGTATATGAGTCTTTTGTAATTAATTGGGAGCGTTTGTCTAGTAAATGTTGAAATAGCAGGCTGCGAAGGAAACGGCGAGATGTTGCTTGTCGTTTCAATCTAGTGTGATGATCCCAAGTTAAGCGTTTGTCAAGGTGTAGTCCGGACCTGTACTACAGGAATCAGTTATGTTATTAAACGATACAGGAGGATAGGAAGTCGTTGGTTTACGATGGACTCAAAATGTCATATTTATATATTATATATTATATAATACATAAATATGACATTTTGATATATGACATTTTGACGTTAATATATATATTGCGCAAAAATGAATAGGGACATTGCTAATTTTGTAGTACATAATTTACCTAGCATTTATATTATTATCGAAATTTTTACATTTTAAAATATTTAATGTAGTAATAATTTCAAGTAAATATTTATGCTTTTGATAATAAAAATAATATTAAAACGCTAGGCAAAGTAAATACTACAAAATTAGGGGTATCCCTATTCATATTTGCGCAGTTTATATATATTTAATTACGTACAAATATTTAAATAGCTTAAGATATCTATATTTATTTATATGTATATGTATATGCATTTATGATATATAACAAGAATTTCTTTAAAAAAATATTACTGCGAAGACGACTTAAGAAGGGGTGTCTAAATCAATTTGACAGTTCTAATGACGAGAGATTCACTGCGGGAAGGACTTCCGTGGGGGGGGGGGATATATAAGTCAATAAGTCGAGATCATGTATTAGTGTGGAGGATCAAATAGGCTTAGAATTCCCACTTCAAGTTGTCAATTATAGACTTAATGATCTTGGAGATTCCAATAAAAAAAAGAAAAAGGATTCTATGAAAAAATATACTTAAAATAATTGTAGTTATATACTCTCTTAAATTTCCATAACAAATATTTTTAATCCATTCAGCATGTATTTATTGAGATTAAGCACTGAGGAAGCTAGCAGTATGGTCAGTAAAACGTTGGCAGAGAACTTGACCACACCAGAAGAAATAAGTGATGAATGGAATAATTATCGTTATGTTATAATCATCAGTAATTATCGTCTTTATTTATGACTTTATTTACGTTCCTAGCTTAATAATAAATTGATTCGTTACATACAAAATACCCGTTTTCTAAGGAAAGGTTACTTAGTAAAACAACTTTACGAAATCAAAACATTTTTATTTATAATATTTACCTTCATTTTCTATTACTTTTCCCCAACGCTTCATTAAATTTTTAATCCCAAAACTGAAAATTCAGGGTTTTGTGTTGAAATTTGACTTGAGAAACATTAATGTATACATTGAACTGATACTACGCCTCCATTTGCTGGGATTTTATAACCGGCACGCCCCTTTATGCATCGTCCAATGTGTATTCGCCATTTTCTCACCTTGAGTTAGTCATTAGGATTATATTTTTTTTCTTATTTCTATTATTTAAACCAATTATTTCAATCTACGAGTTTATGCTAAATGTTCCTAATAATATAGATAGGTTTCCTTTATTCGATCAATTACAGTGCTTCTATTAACTGCAAATAAAATTCCTCGAACATTCCTGTGTAATTGTTTCCTATTGGCTTATTTTCAATATATTTAACAACCATTATTAATCTTAATGATTTGAAAAGACTGAAGTGAATGCGAACTATTTACACCTGTATTTTCTTTCTTGTTACTCCTATAATTTTTGTTCTAGTTGCTCCTGTATTTTTTTTAAAAAGTTTTGAATCAAGATATCTTTTCCGCTGATGGGTTTTTCTTGATTTCCATTACTTACTCTTATCGGCTATGGACTGAGGTTTGGCAAGCACTCATTGGAATTGGGTTTTCATGAACAGAAATAAATCTGAAGGGATCCGATCTCGATTTACGATTTCCTCAAACAGAGTTGAAAAAAAGAAAAAACCGATAACCGAAATTTACTGCTCAGAACGATCAGTTATCCATAAATAAAAAAATGTCAGATTTATTAGGATGATTCTTATTTTGCGAATTTTGAAAAATAACTACGTCAACCCACCATTCTCATCCATCACCTAAAAACTTACCTATGATTTTTATTCATTATTTTTTTACATTGGCTCGTAGAGGACAAAGTTTGACAAAATTACGATATGATAACTTGCACCTCAATGTGCATAAAACAGTTATATTTATTCCTAATTAATCAAAAGCATAACAGGAAACTAAAAAAGTGGATTGACTTGCCCATTTTAGTGTCAAGACAGGATTCGGATCAACTTTTAGCAGTTTCTTAAGTCAGACGTGAAACTGGGGAGACATATGCTTCATCTGTTTGTTATTATTATTGAATATTTTTTGCAATGTTTTTTATTTGTTTAATATCTTGTGACCAGGTTGCGGGGTTTTCGGTCCAAGGTCCAAATTGATTTAAATAAACTATTGTCCAAAGAAAAATGTTGTATTCTTATATTATACATCAACGGTAACATAATGCCAACTCCAAAAACATAACCATAATATATATTGTAACATCAACGTAACACCACCAACTAAAAATCATAGATACATAATTAATAAAAACAAAGATTATATACACTTTTATTTACAAATATTAATAGGATGCTTACCGCTGAGCCGCAAAGATACGATAAGGTAAAACAATTAAATTTGGCAATTACTTGGCCATATAACCGACTTAAACGCATCCGTATGGAATGACGGTCCTCAGTTAAGTGAGGTCCGATAGGTACAACTAGAGACACCTGACGGACGAATTTAGCAACAAAAGAATACTCGTTACACACTCCCCTCCAGCGATTAAGTCCGTCGGGTTGGATAAAATAATTTAAGTTTTGAGGGATGCCATAAGCCTATTATCTTTCCATCTTCATCTCTCAGTTTACAGGATCCACCACCCGTAACGGAAACAACCGTAAAAGGGCCTTCATATTTGGGGTTCAGTTTAGCAGCGAGTTTATCAGCTGCCGACGATAGCTGAAACCTCATCTTTAAGACTTGGTCCCCCGGTTGGAAACGATCTTTCCGGCGTCTCAAGTTATAACGACTGCTCTGATTTAGACTTGCCTTCAGAGAGTTTTCCTCGGCTATATGATGAACTTCAGGCAGTCTGCCCACTTTAGCGGCCCAAGCAGCATGTTCGTCTGTGCCAGCCACTAGGATATCATCGTCGTTAGCTTGATGTAGAGGCCTCAGTTCTCTACCAAAATTTAAGAAGGCAGGACTGAACTTGGTCGAATCTTGAACGGCGGAATTTAAGGCAAACTGGATCTCTCCTAGTTTTTCGTCCCAGCGTTGGTGTTTCTTCCCTAGGTACGCTACGATAAGTTGCTTGATATTCCGATTCGCTCGTTCTGTCGGATTTGCCTGCGAATGGTAAAGAGGAGTAGTTTCTCTCTTGATTCCAAACTCCTTAGCCACTTCAGTTACAAGATTACTAACGAAGTTCTTCGCATTGTCGGAAATTACTTTATGCGGTGCGCCATATCTGTATATTATGCGGGATTTCAGTTTATTTACAATAACCGAAGAGGTAGCTTTTCTGATGGGACATAATTCCACCCATCTACTAAATAAATCTACAAACACTAGTAGATATACGTTGCCTCTAGAACTCCTAGGATAAGGACCCATAATGTCAACTGACACCATTTCCCACAGCTGCTTGTTATAGCGAGGGAACATTAACCCACGAGGTGGCGTGTTATTGGGTTTGACCTTCTGGCATAACTCACACTGCCTCACATACTGGCTTATATCTCGGTATAATCCAGGCCAATAATATAGTCTACTAACCCTAGAAACAGTTTTATCTATCCCCAGGTGGCCTGACTGCGGTAGATCATGATTTTCATATATTATTGCTCCCCTTAAATGTCTAGGAACGACAACTTTCCATTCCTCACTGGGGTCTTCTAGCTCTCCCTTCAAAGGATTCTTTCGATGGTATAATAGCTGTCCATCTTTTATCGACCATCCAGGGTGGAGTTCTGGGGACTTCTGGACTCGATAAAATTTCTGATTATACCATTCGTCGGTCGCTATGAAAGTTCCTGAAGTCGAAACTGAATCGGTAGAAGAATTAGGATCGGAACTGGTAGACAATACTGTGATAGCAGCAATTCGTGATAGGGCATCGGCCACTGTGTTGAGTTTCCCCTTTCGATATTCCACCTTGTAGTTGTAAGGCTGCAAGCGAAGAGCCCATCTAGCCAAACGACCTGAAGGGTTTTTCAAGTTCAGTAACCACTTCAGACTGGCGTGGTCAGTTATTACAGTGAATGGATAACCTTCCAAGTAATGCCTATTCTTCTCGATACCAAACAGAACTGCGAGGCATTCCTTTTCGGTTACGGTATAATTCCTTTCAGCTGAACTTAAGGTACGAGAACAAAAAGCGATGACTCTTTCTTCGCCGTCTTGTATTTGAGTCAAGACCGCTCCAAGACCTGTATCACTGGCGTCAGTCTGTAATTGAAAAGGCTGTTTAAAGTCTGGCCTAGCTAAAATTGGTGCTTCAGTCAGTGCTGACTTGAGAGCATTGAAAGAGGCGTCCTGCTCTTCTGACCAGATCCATTTAGCGTTACGCTTAAGCAAAGCTGTTAGCGGAGAGACAACTGTAGAAAAGTCTTTAATAAAACGGCGATACCATCCTGCCATTCCAAGGAATCTTCTGAGCTGCCCAGCGTTGGTGGGAGGAGGAATCGAAGTAACGGAACCAACCTTATCTGGATCTACACTCAAGCCATCGCTATTAACCAGATAGCCCAAGTACCTAACTTCATTACAACCAAATTCACATTTTTCCGGGTTGATACGCAGACCTGAGGCTTTAAGTCGACTGAACACTTCCATTAGCATATCCAAATGCAGTTTGAAAGTTGGTGTGCAAACCAAAATATCATCCAGAAAAACGACTACGTAAGGGTAAAGTTCGGGTCCAAATATTGTATCGGCTAACCTCTGAAAGGTAGCAGGTGAATTCGTCAGCCCAAAGGGCATAACTTTAAACCTGAATAGTCCTCTGCCAGGAACTGTAAACGCAGTAATGTCTTTACTAGTTTCGTCGGCAAGGGGCACTTGCAAAAATGCTTGCTTGAGGTCAAACTTGGAGAGATATCGAGCCTGTCGAAGTCCGTCTAAGAGAGATGTCATATTAGGCATAGGATAGGAATCTTTACAAGTGACTTCATTAACCTTACGAAAGTCTATACAGAAACGATAACCTGATCCCTTACGAACCATGACTACCGGGGAAGACCATGGAGATTGGCAAGGTTCCACTAAGTCTTCATCCAACATTCGGTCTAACTCCTGGTGCATTGCCTCAAGTACTTTGGGTGAGTAATGGTAGGAGCGCTGCTTGATAGGTCGGGCATCCTGAACATCTACCTTATGGCTAATGCGCGTCGTTAATCCTGGAGAATCTTGGAGAATTCGCAAACCTTCACTGACTATTCTATCCAGATCCACCCTTTCTGAGGGATCAAGTGAACTAATGCCGCATATTTTTGATGTTTCCTCTTCTACTAATTGAACATCTTGACGAAACGAGAACTTATGGTCGGGGTCATCTTGAAACCACCATGTCGCTTCACGATGATTAGTACTCATATTTGTGTTAACGATAAAATCTAACCCTAAAAGAAACATAAATGGAAGCTTTGTTAAAACGTAAAGCTTCGTGTCATATGACCGGTACCCAACGGTAATTGAAATGGAGAATCTTTCATCAACGATACAATAGCTTCCATTAGCGACACAAATATTAAATTCGGGAATTTTCTCAACTTCATATCCCAATTTAAGGAGAATCTCAATCCCTTCTGGTCCAACAAATGAGGTAGTGGAACCAGGGTCAAACAGGGCCAAGTAGGACAGGCCTCCTTTGTCAGGTTTCCCTATTCGGAAATCAATATAGTGCTGTTTAGGAAACGGTAAACGATAAGATACGGTAGAACTTTCGGGAGAATTCGATACGACACAAGGAGAAACGATATCAGATTTAGCGGTACAAAAAGGTAAACGATAAGGCACGGTAATAGGTAAATCGGTACTTGGTGGGTCAGCTGAAACCGTGGGAATAGGAATGACCCTCACTTCCGATTCCCTTGCACATTTCCCGGAGTACATTTAGGACATTCGTGAATGGAAACTCCTGGGTTACCACAACGGTAGCAAAACAGCTTTCGTGGTAGCGGACACCTGGAATAAACATGCGGTCCACTACAATTCCAGCAAATTAATTTCTTAGCTGGTAGAGCCGGTTTTGAGCCTTTTAGACACGTTTTCTCGTAGAGAATCGGTTCGGTACTGTTTCTTGATTGTACATCAGTCGGAGAGAATACCAGTTTCTTAGAGCCAACTGCCTGAATTTCGAACTGGTCAAATTGAGGATCGTGATTCGTTGTGTTAGCAGAAAAATCGGTTTGTTTTTCCAATGGCGAAACAGTAAAAATTCCCGGAGATATTTGTTCTTTTCCGGAATTGGATTTGTTATATCGTCTAGTGGAATTCACAGAGCGGGATTTTTCTATAATAGGCTTTTCTGATCGGCCTTCTTGAGCCATCATCTCATATACTCGAGTTCGTTCGGTGACGAAATTAATCAAATCCTTATAAGAGGGAATATCTGCTGATTTTATTCGTTCTTCGAATGCTTTTCTAGTCCCTGGATCTAAATTATTAAGAGCTAAATGAAGTTTAATGAAATCCCCCATGTCTTCAATGCCTAAAGCCGATAACGCAGAAAAATTATTTTCATGCTCAGATAAAAATCTCTGCAAATTAGACGCTGAAGAATTGTTTAAAGGGGTAAAATCCATCACCTTCTTGATATAAAATCTGGCTAGTCGCCTTTTATTTTGATAGCGAGACACCAATGCGTCGTAAGCGAGTGAATAATTAGCTTCGTCTAATGCGAAGCCCGAGATAAGCGACAGAGCTTCATCGCGTAAGCTACTTCGTAGATAGTAAAATTTCCTAATGGTCGATAGAGATTCTTCCCTATGAACCATAGAATCAAATAGGGAATAGAATCCATTCCAGTCCTCTAATTTCCCTGAGAATATCGGTACGTCAATTTTCGGTAGCTCCTGAGGAATAGAATGAGAATGGACAACCACAGGTTTATTCTCAGGAGGGCAGGTAGATTGTACCACTTTGTTATAATTCGCTTTAGTAATATCGACTAAATCGTTAAATGAATTTTGTACTTCTGTTGTCTCGAGTTTTTCACTTTTGTTCTTTATACTTGCATTAAATATCCGAATTTTTGATTGAATTTCTTCAAACCGGATTTCATTTTTGAGTAAGCGGTCATAAGCGGGTTTAAAAGCGGATGCTGAATCGATACTTAAAGATTTGGATTTTGTGAAAATGGATTGAACTGCGGCAAAAATATCCTCCCTCTCTGACACTAGAACGACTGGATCACCCATCGTGACAATAAATCAAGACGTTACCCAAAGTTACAAAAAAATGCCAAAGAAATTAAATGTTGAAAAAAATACCAACAGAACCTTTAAAAGTCGTAAAATACTGAAAATTAAATTGATTAAATTATATTAAAACTAACAAATTAAATTAAATCGGTAAGCGTCCTTTACAAACTTAATATATAATTTTTTTCATACGTCAACCATAGATAAACAAATATTTTTATTTTTAAAAGGAAACACAAGATAATGCTAAATAGAAACAAACAACAGCTGTTGTCTCTAATGCTTACTTGCTAATCTATCATGTGTTCAATTTAACTATTTAAACTTACGGTAAAAATACAAAATAAAATGATATATTAGTAGATTTTAATTTTCAAAACATGCGTTAAACAAAACTAAGTCGTTCTACGACCTTAAGTAAAAATTCTTCATTTTTGTTGTTGATACAAAATTATAAATTAAAAATAATTATCTTTACATTTCCAAAATTGCGTCTAAGACAAACATTTAGCTTCAATCAACAAAAATTTAGTACCTTCAATTAATACGATAATTATATTTAAACATTAGAAAAAAATATTAAAGTATTGTTTGGAAAAATTATTCTGTTACTATTATCATAAACTATTAACAGTTAACTTCACTATTTCAAAAAAATGTTAATATAATAATTAAATCTTCAACTAATAACTTATCTGTAGATTTTTCTTTTGTAGTCCCTGTATTCGAGCGCCATAATATTTGTGACCAGGTTGCGGGGTTTTCGGTCCAAGGTCCAAATTGATTTAAATAAACTATTGTCCAAAGAAAAATGTTGTATTCTTATATTATACATCAACGGTAACATAATGCCAACTCCAAAAACATAACCATAATATATATTGTAACATCAACGTAACACCACCAACTAAAAATCATAGATACATAATTAATAAAAACAAAGATTATATACACTTTTATTTACAAATATTAATAGGATGCTTACCGCTGAGCCGCAAAGATACGATAAGGTAAAACAATTAAATTTGGCAATTACTTGGCCATATAACCGACTTAAACGCATCCGTATGGAATGACGGTCCTCAGTTAAGTGAGGTCCGATAGGTACAACTAGAGACACCTGACGGACGAATTTAGCAACAAAAGAATACTCGTTACAATCTTCTTGCTTTTAAATAGTTAATTAATTAATCTGTCTTTTACAGTTACCTTAAAATTAAATCTTGAGGACCCCACCTTTTTGGCCCCACTTGGCATTAATTTGGTTCTGATTGTAGATTAATTGCTCAATTGATGACAATCGTTACATTTTGTTGGTAATTTTCGCTCCATTAAGCAATTATTATGTTACTCAACCTTATTACAGTAAATTCATCCTTTCTTGCTCGCGTTGCGAAATTATATGAATTCGCCATCTCGCTAATTGCTTTTAGTTCGTTAGAATTCCTTGTAGATCGTCAATGGACGTCTTTTGTCGCCATTTACTTCAAAGGATTCATTTTGCTGTAACAAGATTCAATGAAGAATTTTCCAAATAATATTTCAGTAGTCTTCCAACTGCACAACCGTTAATTCAGGTGCAGTTATGGAATACTTGGAACCGGAATATAACATTATATATATCTCAAGTGTATAAACTATTTATAATGGCGTTCTATAGCTACGGATCGAGGAGTACGGATAATGATGTACTTTTTGTTAAGTCTTTTGTCGTCCTGGATCATTTAATTTATAAATATTTATAAGTACGGGGTACTTCTACTAAAACATTTGTTGGATAGTTTAAGGTACTCTTAAAAAAGAAAGTCCTTTTTCAAAATAATCATCTTTTTCAAATAAGGAAATAAGTGAAATTAAAAAAAAAAAATTCATATTACAAAAGCCTGAATATGAAGATTAAGGTTCTACAGACATCTCGTGAGGATGCACCCAAAAGAGGTTAAATAGAGAAATCTTCGATGAAATGAGAGGATACAAGAGTGATGGGGGGTAAATCAAACAGATGAAGGAAGAAACTGAGAGACTGAAACTAACAGAGACTAATTACAGACTAAAAGAAATTAAGGTCCTCGTGGGAAAGAGAGATGCGAGAAAAGGAATAGCGTGGACTGAGTAAAGAAGTAGGAAAAGGTGGGGAGAAAGAAGGAAGGAGATAAGGGAAGAAGAAGTGAAAATATTGATATCCGTGTGGTCTCATCAGCCCGTTCCGTGAAAAAAAAGACTTATTATTACTTTTGTACTAAAAATTATGATTAAATTACAACGTGTCTACAGAATTGCAATTTTTCAAAAATACCTAAAAATAGTGGTTTATGGGTGAAAATAAAACATTTCGAACAAATCACCTCCCTGCACTGAACAGTCCTAGAAACAGTACATTCTTTAGGGTACGTTGTGGTACAGGATTAATTTTTTTGTTTTTTGTGTATAACTAAGGCAATAAATAATTATCAATGGCTATTTTCTCATCCATATAATTTACAGGGTCAAAAAATAATTAACTGTGATGAATAAGTAATTATACTTGTAAGATAAATTATTTTGAACAAAAATAATAATATATATAGCTACAGATTGGCATTTTTGAGTTAAGGCTTTATATCTGACATTCCATTTCCTACATATTTTTTTTGTTTTTTTTTAATAAAATCATATTTTGAGTTGTATCATGTTTGAACTTAAAGTTCTGTAGGAATAACGATACAAGTTAAACTAAAAAGTTTCAAGCTTTTCAAAATTTTCTAATTACAATAGAAACTTTCAAATGCCTCTATTAAAAAAATATATTTTTTTTAGTTATAACGTTGTTCTTTTGAAGGAATGATATTATATATCATAACATAGTTTAAAAATTACAATATATTATGGTGTAGAAGAATTCAGTGAGGGGAGCCCTGAGTGAGTTGCTATTTTGAAGGTTCCGGGTTTAACTCCGGCTGAGGCAGATTAATTATTTAATGTGGATTCTACTACCTGGTTCTCACCCAACCTCTATTAAATGAGTAACCTATTAAAGCATGAGTATCCAGCCGATCTTTTTTTTGAGATACGGAGTATTCTCCATTAAAGAAAAAAAACTGTGTTCATTAATCTCATGTTTGCTTCATAAAAAAACAAAACAAACAGTGATATTTAAATTCATTCTATGTAACGAATCAACGAATCAACAGCCATAAAATCAAAATATTGGAAGAATATGAAGAACGTTTTATTTTTTTAAATTGTTAACTTAAAATGGCTGTATTTTGTGTAATGGTTAAGAAAAGTCAAGAATAGTGACGGTTCTTGGGACTTGATATATGTATTTATTTCTGCTATCTATAGGAGCTTTAGTAAGGGATGTAATAAATAGGCTTTTCAATCACTAACCTTTAAACGATATAAATATATTATAAGTAATTGTTAATATTCATTAAAATTGTTCACTGTTATATAAAAAAAAAATCGTTAGTGACCACCGTGTAATGTTTCACCTCACAAATTTGTTTTCCCTTTATATTTGTACCCAAACCCTTCAAATGCAAATATTGACAATCAGCAAATTGGCTGACAGTAAAATAAAATATAATGACATGAGAGGCATGAAGAAGAACAGTACACAGGCGTGTCTCTTCCGTGGCTTGTTTTAATTTTCTTTGTTAATAGGCCCCCCTCCACGCTCGTTTGAGTATCTTCATAGTGTTCTCAGGCATAAAAATCGTTGCCATTTGTTCTATCAATAGGTTTGGATGCCCATGTAGTTTTTCTGGAATGCGGTTGTAGTATGTTCGTATGTGTATCGTCAGGCGTTTGTAGTATTAGGTCAGTATGAAGAATTTGGTTTTTAACATACCACGCTGCTTTTGTTACAAGTGTGTGTTTTTGATTGGAAAGTTAGTAGTTCTGTGAGTCTGTTTAGCGATGTCGTAAATTGGTAATGCATATGGCCAAACTGGTGTACGAGTTTAATTTTTGTCTTGTTTCTAATTTGAAGTTATCTTACAAATAAGGTGGAATAATAAAAATGGGACGTACAAAATGTAAGTTGAATGAAGAAGAACTCATATAATTTGTAAAATGGGGATTAGCTTTTGAAACGCTGGTTCATCCCTCAGCGTTAGCGGCCACGTTTCACATCTGTAAAGAAGTGTTGAAAGGATGATGGTTTTATAAATTCTGATTTTTAGATTTAGGGACAACCAACGCGAGCATAGTAATGTTGATACCGAATACTAACAGGTGTTTTCTGCCTTTAATCGCGCCTTTATTTCCTTACCCCCCTCATCAACTTCATCATATAGTTCACTACCTCCTAGTAATTTAAGAAAAATAAACTATTGAAAATAGTTCACAGGTTTTACAAAATCGTTTCCACGAGTGGATGGATATAGCTGGTAGAAAAGCATCACTCTTATTGAAGGCGCTGTTTCCCAAAAGCCAATAAACACTCCACTCTCACCTCCAGGGAGGCTATTTGTTTTGAGAAGGAGAATTAGCTCTTCCCAGTGGAAATAGAACTTGAGGATCCGACGAAGCAATCCAACCTATTGGAGTCGAGCTAGATGAGGATCCAATCATCAAAATCCGCTGGCGAAGGAAACCTGGAAGGATCCGTGATGGTCCTTTAAAGAAATGAACGTCGTTTAAAGGTTAGTGATTGAAAAGCCTATTGATTACATCCCTTAATAAGGCTCCTACAGATAGCAGAAATAAATACATATATCAAGTCTCAAGAACCGTCAATATTCTTGACTGCTCTTAAACATTACACAAAATACAGCCATTCTAAGTTAACAATTTAAAAAAATAAAACATTCTTGATATTAGTCCAATTTTTCGATTTTATGGCTGTTGATTCGTTACAGCTAGAGCATAGGACGAATTTGAATACCGCATATACATATAACCGGGCATCTACAGGTGGACATATTGAGGTGATATATTATTCATCATCATCATCATTCGTGGCGCTACAACTCCTGTAGAGTCAAGGCCTCCTGCCTTAATGATGATATATTATTAGTGTTAGAAATATAAACATGTCAAATCGGATGATTCTTTTTAATAATCTCTGTATATATATAAGGCCAACTAATATTATTCGTGATAAGTATAAATAGTGGTTATTATTTCAACTGTGAAATAAAATATTACTGGTCAATAAACACTTTTTTATATAACAGAGATGTTTTCGTTTGAGATATCGCCCTAAAAAAGTTTATACCCTTGCGGATTCAGTAGCTAAATGTAACGGTGAACAAAAAATTTGTTAGAAACATGGGCCAGCAAATTAAGCCTTTCATGCCTAAAGCATAAAAAAAAAAAAAAAACCGTTTTCGTCGTTTTTGTTTTGCGATAAATGATAAAACAGATTAGATAACGTTACTCAGAAGAAGATTTGTCGACGTGTAAAACCAAAAGCAACTCGACGAAGCGAACACAAGATTGTAATGGATTTGTCGGAGTTGAAATTATTTTCAAAATTAAAATGATACCTCGCTGTTAAACTCAGTTTTAACTTTATCAACAAATATGAGTATATCAGTTTGAGATTTTTAAAAATTGTTTTTCAAATATAAAAAAAAAAAATCAAAACCGACTTCTCATTTATTGCTAAATTGGGTAAATTAGAAATCAATACCGTAGAGCTTAGTAACGAATGAATTTCTAAAAAGTTAATAAGCGCTGTGCTGACTGGGAAGAGACCGAGACGTAGGTGGGATGATTGCGTTAAGAGTGCTCTGGATTTGGGTTTGGGTAGTTGTCAGCAGAAGGAAGTTTGTAAGCCTTATTATTATTAGTAGTAGTTCCGTAAGTAGTCGCTTCGAGCTAAGTCTCAACAAGTTTTAACTTTCTATTCCTTTAATTTTTAATATTCTCGTAAATAAAAATAGTTTTGGAATGGAAACGAATGAAAAGTTAAAATCGTTGTGGCTTAGCTCTAAGCGGCAACCTGCTGAACTGATACCTATAACGATTTCAACAGTTTTCACACTCCTGTAGAGGAAAACCAGATGGATTATGACTACATGCTACCAACCTTTATTACCATCGTGGGAAGGGCGAGATGTTTTCTCTGGGTCATCTATAAATTAAATTTTAACCCGCCCAGGATGGATTCGAACAGGTGAAGCAGCAGATACGAAATTGCTAAGAAAGACCTCTTAACAACCTCAGTCACCACTGGCCAAATTCGCTAGTCATTGTAAAAATTGAAAAGTTTCAACCATCCAAAATTCACCAAAGATTGTATCGATTATTTGACTAATCGAATCACTGTTGGCTAAATCTCATTCTCTGTAGAATTAATTTTTGCCCTTTTATTTATCCAAATGGTCTCTTCTTCATTAAATGTCGAAAACAGTGTTTTTTTCTTTTTTCTTCTATTAAAACTAAATAAATAAATTTTATCATACAGTCTAAAACAATATTGATAATAATTAATACTTTATATCTGATATTTACGTTAAGCTGAAAAGATCTTAAAATTGTACTTTTTTTTTCATTTTCTGGTTTTCGTGGCAGTAGATATACTTATACGTACGGATGTTAATTTTTGCGATATAAACATTTGTGTTATCAGTCATTGCATGTTAAAAAAGTAATGCGTGTAAGAGCTGCGTTAAATCCAAGATCTGGGATAAGCCAGAATGTATATTTTTTTAATGTGTGTTTTTTAATTCCACTCGCATATACATAAAATATATCTAAAAAAAAATGTACAGCTACAAATCATAAAGTGTCTTGAGTTTATTACATTGTAGAATAAACTAACAAAACCCGTTTCTAAGCCAACGGGTATGTAGCTCAACCACAAAGTTTACCACAGTTAACGATACCCGACTTATAGAGGCTGGATGACCCCAAGGGGGGGTCTCCCAATCCCAATATATATTTATTTATTCGACTCGAAACAGCCCTGAAGGTCTACGCGACTATGAATGCAGGTTTATTTTTCAGTTCTTTCTTCTTGGCCCATCATTATTAACATTAGTCTGGTTTTCGCATATATAGACACTCCGAAAAAATAATTTTCAAGTAGTTTATTTATTAATCAAAATGTGTGATGGGCTGCACCTTCTCGATACAAAATATCAATAATTTAATTAAAATAATAATTATTATAGGTATATTTAATTTATATCTTTTATTTGTACTTACTTAAATTTTATATTCATTTTTAGCATTATCTTCATTTATATAGATTATTTGCACTTTCAATCATTATATAAAACTAGAAATTATTAAAAATAAGATATTTTATGGGAGACGATAAGTTATTAATGTTTTAAGTTATTATTAGTATCAGTTGCACAACTAATTAACAGCTTTTGGGATAAATATAATTATTCTTATATCAATGGAATTTCAACATATAATCAAAAGAAATTTTACAAATAGTGCACAGGCCGCTAGGTGTAGTCAGTCTCGAGCATGTTGGTGAAGTAACAAGTTTCTAATACCTACATCTACTTATAAGTTTCATCACTGAGTCTTAATAATACTGAAATAATTTATTCACAAAGACCTGCAAGACATATGGGGCATAAGCCATACCAACAAACTTAAACTTATAATGTCAGGAGCAAATCCTTGAAGCTCTTCCTGTGCTGAGAAGAAGTGTACAAGTTCAGGTTGCATATAAGAAATGCATAATATACCAGTAAAGATAAGAGAAAACGGGCGCAACTGGGACCCAGTAGCGAAAGTAATAACACGGGGAGAGAATGAAACAGATATGGAAGAAGATAAAATAACAGTTGAAACAGACGTAGTCCATAGTGGCTAGATCGTAAACAAATCAGTAAAAAGATAAAGACTTCAGAATGAAGTAATATGTTGCTTATAAAACCGTAATTTTAACAAATAGGCGTGAAGAATAAACAAGGGGTTGCGCATAGGTTATATTGTTATATATTTTAGTGAAAAATAAATGTTTCCATAAACATAGATATAATTTTTAGAAAGCTAAATTGAAATTTAAAAAAACCTTGAAGTAGTGTGGTATTTGAACATTGTTCAAAAATTCAAGCTAAAAAAATTGTGGAGTGAGTTAATCTAGTGTGTAGAGCTTGTGTGTTAGAGGTCAGAAGGTTCGAATCCGGTTATGGCAGAAATATTACTAAATCTGTTAACAGCCAGAGACGAACCCTTTAGGGTCTGGAGTCCCTCCTGGGGCTCATCCAACATTTATAAAGTCGGTAACTTTTTAGGGAGAACAAGCTGCAGGCTCCGCGTGATTACGGACTGAATACAACCGTGCATAACTGTTAGCCTAGAATCAGTACAGTCTCTACTTTGTGTTGCAATGATACAAGTTACAAAGTTCATAAATATGAAGAGCTTTCGTTGATTTCTAATAACGATTAGCATTCAACGGAATGCTAATTCGGCTTTCTATATCCTTCGATATTTTAATCAAAAGGAATTATTCTTCTTATCTCAGTGTTTAATTTTTTTCTTATAAATTAATTTTAAGTAGATAATCTTTAGGAGGGTGATGAATTTATTTTATCTTTGTTTCAATTAGACCAAGATTTGCATAGACATTTTTCCTTCAATAATATATATATATATATATATATATATATATATATATATATATATATATATATATATATATATAGAAAAGTACTGGGACTAGGTCCCTTTAGAATAACAGATATGAACAGAAAAAGAAACATAATATTTATCTGGCCAGAAGGCTAAATGATACAACTCATTAAGCGTGTAAAAAGTGACAGAAAACATTTTAAAAGAAATATTTAAAAAGAAATAATAATAAGTAAATAAACAGTACAAATCTTGACAAGATATTAAGCAATTAAAGAGAATAGATAAATCCATATCTTTTGTTAAATGCATGAGCTAGCAAGCAATAATTTCATTACATTATGTACAGCTTCTTCAAAAACAACATTAAAAGAACTAAATAACACAATGAATTATTATATACATTACATTCTATGCAAATGACTGACCTGCTTCGAGAGCATCTTTTTGGGAAGCTAGGAGGTGTTGGAATAGAAAGGATTTAAATGACGATAGTGAGGGACTATGACGGATATTAGGAGGGATTGAGTTCCACACTGCGGTGGAGCGGGCGAGAAAGGAACGTTCGAATGCTTTAGTTCTGTGTGAACTAATATAGAGATCAGAAAGGCGGGATCTTGTTTTATGGTGTTGAACTGAGGATTTGAAGGCTGTAGATATATGAAGGGTGTTGAGAGTAAATGGATTTGTATAAGAATAACAGAGGAAATATTGTCTTCGGAAGGGAGGGAACAGCCACTTTAACTCATCATAAAGGTGAGACACGCGCGATCGCCTAAGAGTAACAAGCACAAATCTTAGAGAGCAGTTCATTTTTCTCTTTAGTCTGTTTTCAAGCATTTTAGAAAGCCCTCCTATACCACGCTGCAATAGTTAAAGTGGGGGAAGATGAGAGAAGATACGAGAAGCTTACGGTAAGATTGTGTAAAGAGATGACGAGAACGATGGATTAACTTCAAGGAACTAATTGATCGTCGGTATATCTGGGCGATTTTGGACTTCAAAATATCTATACATGTTAATGTGTGTATAAACTATTCCATTCGCAAAATATTTCTTTATTTTCCTACTTTACATTTTTACTTCTTAATATGCGTTTATTATTTTTTATAACTAAATTACAGTCTGTGCTGCTTAACATAATTCATCATTATGTTTATATTAATAATTTGAAGTAAGAATTATATTACTTTGATTGGCATTATAAATATTTCATTGAGTATTTGCGAGCAAGATAAAAATTAAATTATAAACAGTTTTTATTCCTCTATTCTTCTGGATATCCCGATTTTTTAAACTTCCAATATAACATATAGTATTTATAAATAATATTTACATCATTAGAATCTTAAGGGCTTTTGCAAGTGTATTATCTTTCGCAATACTTCACCGTTAAGTGAAGTATCTTTGTAATGACGAAATTTGGTTTATTTATTTCGTTCGTCTATATATTATATATGATGAAATAGTAAAATAGGGAACGGGGCAGTTTAGTTTGTAGTGCGTTGAGTTATTATGCTGAAAAGATGGGTTAAAATCCGGCTATGGAAGAAAAATTATTTTATCTGTTAATACCCATTTTGTATCCTTTGGCAAACTGCAGACCCTTCTGGGAATCATATAAAGGGGGTACCTTCAATTGGGAGAAAAACCTGGTTGTTGAGAGTGATCTTGGACAAATCATCTCCCTGCACAATCGTTGTTTTGTAACAGTATCACGTCCTTGAACCCAATACCTTTCATGGGTTGTAAGGGTACAAATTATTTTAGCGATTACAGCATAGGTGGTTTTTTTTTTCAGCTATGGAGTTTCTCATGCTTTTCGAATGATTTTTTAAGTGTGAACAAAAATTGTTAAAATGTGATGTAACTTTCTTAGCAATAACAACCCTTGATGTACGGACGATGTTAAAAAACTAACCAAATTTCTTATAGCCAAGGAAGAATTTTCTATTCTACCCTATAAAATGTTTTAATGAGCCTCTGTAAGTGCAGTCAAATTAAAAATATATGGGTTGTGTTAAAAGTTCTTAAGAATATCTAAAAAGTTTGTTTCAGAATTATTATTAAGACACAACTGTAAGAAAGTCGAGATGACAAAAAAATGTTGATAGTCGATATCGTTGTGGCTACACTTAAACATAACTTAATAACAATTCTCGAAAGTTCTTTGTTAAAACTTAACAACTTTTCAGCTACTCTGTTTTATGTTTCGAAGATGAAGAAAATTTCTCATGTCAGAAGGAATTCTCCGTTGAGAACTAGAAATAGTTCCGAAGTGCCTTAAATCCTTTCAAAAGCTAGAGAAGGAATCTCATAGCAGTGGGAAACATGGTAGGTGGAATTGAACTAGACAAAAGTTTCACAACTATTTTCAAGAAAAAAGAGTCAATTCAAGTCGATACAGGGTGTAACTGGAAAAGTTATTTCAATGAATTTCGTGGTAAATAAAATTCCTAATTAAAGACATAATAAGAATGGTAACTTCTTGATTCTGAGCTGTTAGAAGTTGCTGCCCGCATCAGCAAAAAACTCGACCGAGTGCGATTTGAGATTACTTTTATTATTGAAATTACGATAAGAAAATGTGTAAACCAATCTTGACTCGAGAGTTCAGTTAAACAATCGTCACGGCATACATCACATATATTTTTGTGAGCCTAAAAAGATTTCTAATTTTTATGGAAAAGTATAATGTGCCGAAACTATTTATTATCAAACTCTATGTTTATACTGACCGTAAACTGACAGTTGCTAATGTTTTTGTAGAGCAACCTAAACGTATCAATTATCAAATCTCAAAAGGAAAAAACTAACAGACAAAAGAAACAAAAATAACGCTGCCTGGCGCAAACGATATCGTGTATGTATTTTAAGTAACTTTTGGCCGCTTCTATTTTTATTAAATAATTAGTAAATTTTGTTCTATTTTTAATAAATAGTATTGAATCATATGTTATATTTAAAATAATTTTTTTTTATTCTCTTTATTTCCAGATCGGCTATTCCTAGCCTTACGTGTTTTTTTTTAATAATGAATTTTAAACTTTAACACAATGTGAAAGTGTGGGTTTCGTCTCATGCAAGAGACACCCCTAACTGTACATTATCAGATTATTTACAGAGAAAATGTAAATATATAATAGTGTTTTTTCATATAAAAGAATGTTAGTAGATTAAATATAAAATATGTAAATAAGTAAACAAAATTAAAATTAATGTAATTATAAACAGAACTACAGTACTATAAAACGGAAAACTAAAAGAAAACAGGATTATATTACATTTTGTTAAAACGATTGGTGAGAAACGTTATCTATTGAGATCACATCAGAATATCTTTCAAGAGTCTTGGTTTTAGTCTTGGGGATGAAATAGGTTCGCCTATGTTGAATGCTACAGCTCCTTGGACTGCTGGTAATCCGGTCTTAAATCTGGTGTAACGCTTTTTAATAAATTCATCAAGCGACTCTAGGTTTAGCTCTCGGTGAAGTTGACTGTTTCGTACAAACCAAGGCGCGTTTACTGCGATCCGTAGGATTTTATTTTGGAAAGTTAAAATAATTAAAAATATCTTGTCGTATAGCTATATCGAATATGATTGTTAAAGGGTGTGAGCCTACACTGCAGTGGATACCAAGTCACGTAGGGGTAATGGGAAACCAGCTTGCCAAGTAAGGCGCAGCACTACCTCAACCTGACAACCCCGCGTCGCTAACCTCAGCCAAGAATAAGATCGAAACAACAATTGCAAACTATACAATGATCCTACTCTACAACGCTAGGAGAGGGAAAATGGGAGTGCGATGAACATGAGCCGAGGCGATCTTTCGAGAGGTTCAGACTCATCACAGGCCATGATTACCTCCAGGGACATCTGCACAGAATGAGTATCGCAGAATCCGATAATTGCCCCAATTGTCTTTCTGGTGTAATGGACGGTGCACACTTACGACATTGCAGTGGTCTTATGGATATTCCATACAATGATGACGATGGATCCTTTATCGGGAGGCTCTGCGGCGTATGGCAGAAATGCCACGTGCTGGCATTGGATTAATAAAAAAAATAATTATCTACTTGATATCTTACATAGATCCTTTGATTATTATTAATTGGTGGCATGTTTTGTTTACTGTATGAACCATCTTATCTCCTGGTTGTTATATAATTTGTAATAATACACAACCTTGATTATCAACTAGAAACATTGCAGGATATTAAAACTGTTAATTATTGAAACCTGTTTACGATAATTAAACTATTTTCTTCAAGTTTGCAGAACAGTTAATATGAGTTCATTCCTGGGGAACTAGTTTTTATTCGCTAATTAGAATCCATTTTGAAATATTTAAATATTCCCGAGAAAATATCAGCTTCTTGTGCCTTTCTGACCTTAATAACCTAACCTTCTTTGATCGTGGCATTTCCGAAGATATCTCTAATTACAAAATTATAGTTCGTTTGTAAGTGTTGTTAGTGTTTTTTATTTATTACTGATTGAAAAATTACTAGATATTATTAACATAAATATCACGTATAGTTAATTTTATTGTATTTTTATGTAACCGAAGAATCCTTACATTTGTTTTTCTAAATAATTTGTTTTTCTGCCCGGTCTTCAATGTTTATTCGTGTAGGTAAAAATCTATTAAAGGTGTGCCTCATAATTCGGTCCTTTAAAAGAACAATGTCATGACTCACCTAATTTTTCAATAGAGGTATTTGAAAATTCCATGTGAGTTGAAAACATAAAAATATGGGCATTGGTAAAACAAAGTATTACTATTGTAATGACGGTACTGAAATTCTTTCATTTACCAACAGAAGATTTTTAAAAGATCGAAACTTTTATTTTATTTTAACTTATGTCATGTTCCCATAAAACTTCAAGTTCAAACATGATACAATAAGTGGTTAAGTCGGATTTTGTCCAGAGGGAGTTACCTGCTTTCAGATAACCGGAATCGTATCATTCTCGTAGTTTTTGGCTTTAAATGGAGTTGTAATATAAACAATAACTCCTTTTCAAGCCAATTCCATACTCAGGCCCTTATTCAATACGAAAATTATTCGATTCCGCTTACTTAAGTACAAGAAACTCATTTTTGAGAAATTAGACTTAGCCACTTATTCACCGGGGCTGTAAATATATGGCCACATTGCTCCTTCTAACGAACATCGTCATAACTCAAAAAACATAATTTTTCATTAGAGCTATTTTTTTTTTTTTTTTTTTTTTTTTTTATTTATTTATTGCTATTTACAACTATATTACAGTAATATAACAAGTAAATTGGCTGAGTGATACATAATGACATGATATAATGACAAGTAGAGAAACTACCCACTGGTAGTACTCAAATCGCATGTTCAACTAAGAAGGTCACGTGGCCATCTTCTTTTCAGACGCCTCGGAGGATTATCGGGAATTGAAGAGGAAGCTAGGTTTGAAACTAGAGGGTTTGAGTGGAAATGAAGTTTGTTATGAAAGGATAGATACCGGGATCGGGCCAGATCAGCAACAAATGGGACATTAAGGTCGTTATGGATGACTATATTCTTAACAAAATAAGGAGCGTTGAGGATTATTAGAGCTATTTAAAAATCATTAGAGTTAAAAAAATAAATAAAAATTTGGGTATTGATAAAGCAATCTAATGATGGTATTGAAATTCTTTTATCAACCATTAGACAAATTTTAAAAGCTTGAAACTTTTTTGATTTAAACACTTGGTATTATTCAATACCTATTAAACCTATTAAACTTCAAGTTCAAACATGGCACATCTCAAAATAAAAATACTTTATTAAAAGAAAAGTAGGAAATGTCGCTTGAATTAATAACCTTCGACCATTACAATTGCTGATGAAGGCTTAATTTAAAAACGCCAATTTTTTAGTTATGTCGTTATTCTTTAATGACCGATTTGTATTTCAAGAATTAAGCTAGTAATTGCCAATTTAAATATAGAGAAAACTTCAAGACTAAAACCAAAACAATCACAACTAAATACATCAGAATAACGTTTCGCTAAAACTCTTCTTCTTTCGCTTCCCCCTATAGTGTCTTTCAGCTTAGGCGAGGGTCCAGCCAGGAGCCGAATCTATCCCGGTCTCTTGCTAGGTTTCTGGCCTATCGGAGATCTTTTCCTCTTTTTCTGCTGAGGCGTTCGATGTACTCGAGATAAGACATCCTTGGGCGTCCTCGAGGTCTTTTTCCATCCGGCATGTAGTCCATCGTCTTGAGAGTGTCCCGGTGATCATTCATCCTGACCACGTGCCTCAGTTCAGTTCCCGACGAATCCTCTCGTTGCGAGGGTTTCGTCTTTCTCTTTTCTCGTCTTTCCCGCCACCCTTCGCAAGTACTTCATTTCCGACGCGGTAACTCTGCTTTCCTATCTCTCCGTCAATACCCAGCTTTCAGCTCCATACAGCAGTATCGGAAGGTACACTGACTTGAAGATGTGGAGTTTGACGCTCCTTCCTACCTCCCGCTTTCCTACAACAGTATTACAAATCTGGTAGTAGACTGTGTTTTCCTTACTAATCCTATTGGATATTTCCGCGTCCAGCTTCCCAGTCCTGTCTATTATTGTGCCGAGATAAGTGAAGTCAGTCACCACTTCCATTTTCTCTTAATTGCAGTATATGTGAACTTCTTCCTGCCGCCTACCCACTTGCAGGATCTTACTTATTCTAAAAGTAATTAACGCTAAAACTCAAATATTCCAAATGTCAAAGATCAGATGATGCGTTCAGTATCAAAAGCGGATGATTCCGAGATTTCAAAAATTTACTTTTTCACATCTTTCGCTTGTTTATTCAAGTAAATTTTCGTCCTGATACTTGAAGTTCAGAACCGCAATAAATGTTGAGAAATAAGGAGGACAAGTGTCGTGTTAGAATTAATTGACTAATCTAGATATGAAAAATAATTTTTTAAAAATTGTTTGAGCTCCTCATATAATCAAAAATACTATAAAAGGATTCATAGTAAGGTTCAAGATCATCCTAATAGACTCGTTCAGGAAGTTACAAAAAAAAAAACATGCCTGACAGCATTCGTAGAAGGTTGAGAAAGACTTGTACTAGAGACCTCCTTAAATGGCATAAGACGAGAATGAAACATCGCTACCGGATATATTTCTTCTGCATGCACATCATGCCTCTTAATTGCGTTTAGTAATTTATTGTATTTATTCACACTGACAGTTGTGATTTCAAACATAACAGGGAAGAGTCGCATACAAGGATTTTTTAATTTATTTTTAATAATTACAAAATCGGTATGATGAAATAATGTGTCTGTATAATTGATAACAATGTATGATTATTGATAAGATTGTATGATTCTGTCTAATGCATAATGTAGTCATGCTCAATATGTGAAGATATAGCCAAGTGGGAATAATATATCCCTCTTTTAAAAGAACAACGACTCAAACTTTGGCATTTTTGAGTTAAGCCTTCAGTAGCAATTACACAGGTTGAAGGTTATTAGTTCAGGAACGACATAACTGATATATCATTTCCAACATTTTTTGAAATATTTTTTTAGTCATATTTTAGTTTTTTATCGGAATAATGACATAAGTTAAAATTAAAACGTTTCAAGGTTTTGAAAATTTTCTAATGGTTAATAAAATAATTTCAATACCATATTTAAATAGGAATGCTTTTCTTTACCAATACCTAATTTTTTTTAAACTCACATGGAGCTTTCAAATACCTCTTTGAAAAATTTGTGAGCGTCATGATTCTTTTGAAGGAGTAATTTGAACATATATAAATTTTGTTATTGTTCTTTGCAAGGAAGAATAATTTTTTCAGAGAATATTTTTCAATTGTTTTGGACATAGAATTTTATAACTTATTAAAGATAAATAAACCTATACCACTACAACCCATGAAGGGTCTTTGGTTGAGTAAATGGGTGAGTCTGATCTCTCTCTAGGTTGATGATTTGTCCGATATCACTCTGAACATCCAGGTCTTTCCTCCAATTAAGGGTATCTACTTCACAGAGGCTGGATGAGGCCCAAGAAGGCTTTTATACAGGGCCTATCCATAACTATTAATATGTTATCTACCACAGCTGGATTTGAACCGGAGATCCTCAGCATAGCAACTCGGCTTTCTACACACTGAGTCCCTCCACCGTGCCCTGATTATAATTTACTGATTATTGCAAAAAAAAAAATCTGGAGACTTCGGTCTTGTAACAGCCAAACGACCGCAAACACTTGAAACGTCAAGAGATTTAAACAAATTGAGTGCAGTTGTGAAGCCCTGTCATAACCCCTATATCCTTCTAATCTTTTACGAACACTCCACCATTTTTTCGGATTATGGACGATTTTATTTGAGGTAAATGATTTCCATGGATTAAAAAGTCGTATTCTATCTTCTTATTTTTACACCTGCCTTTAACCTTTTAATATTCGGGACAAAAAAGTTGGTTACGTTTAAGTGGAGAGAAGGTTAGGTGCAATTCTACGGACTCACATCGGGCCCCCAGTCCTTAAGATGGCCTACATCTTAGTCCGAAACGTTGGCACATTAGAATAAGTTTTGCTTATTTTGTGTTATCTTTGACTGCACCCCCTGACCAATCCATTATATGAAACGTATGTTAGCCTTCGACAAAAGGGTTTTGAAAATTATGATAACATATGTTGATTTATTCCGCAGGGACTAGTCTATGTGCCAGGCTAGAGGGGATTGACGAACCCCCGGACTCCCGAGTTCAGTACACGGCTACACACACTACACAACAGTACACTCGACAATTATTATGACACTTACAGTACACAACTCACGGCCACCTTCCCTGGGAAGACCCAAGTTTGGTGGGTACAACCTAATAACCAGTTGTCCCGAGGATACGGGTCCTTTCTTGCTGGGCTAATCACCTGTAAGAAAGTACATTTGATTCAGAGAAACTCAGCGAATAGCCTCCAAATGGCTAAACGCTTCACTACGCTGAGAAGCACAAAAGAGTGTTGCGAGAGAAGAAGATGTTTGATTTATTCGTAAATTTTGTATTGGTTTAAAATAGATCCATTTGTGGTTAAGAAAAACCGTTATTTTTTGCGTGACGAATAGATGATTCGTCACATTTTTATGTTCTAATTCAGTTTTAAATCTCATGAACCAACATGACACAGCAGTCTTGCATGTTACGGCGCAAAGTTGGTATAAATGTTTGGGGTTAGGCTTTGTGGATATTCAGGACCTTAAATGTAATATGTAAAAACCATCATAACACCTAAGGAGAAAATAAAGGTTAAATAATTCTTAATTTTCAATCCATTAAAAACATAAAATAAAATAAAATATCGGATGAATTGCTATATAAAAAAAAATATTGCGTAAGTGAATTTTCAGCTTTTCTGAGAATGGTTTTAAAGGTTATATAATTATTATTTTTTACTCCCTCTCCTTCCAAAGATAGTATAGTATAGTAGCTTTATCAAAATTTTTTCCTAAGTAAATTTTCTGATTTTCCATAAGTAGTTTTTTATTTAACTACAAATTCAGTGTTTACATTATTTTATTTTTCTGAGATTAAAAATGCCAATGTTTTTCTAGCCATTTCCTAGCGTGGCCATATCCTAAAATAATTATACCAGAATTCTGTTTAACCGTCCCAGCTTATCTGGTTGCTTGGATTAACAGATGGTATAGCGGTTCAGTAATTATTTAAGTAAATAATTAATTTTTAACAGCATTTATTAGCTTTAGCATTTACAATAGTATAATAAGGGCCTAATTATTCGACTAAGAGGTTGTCTATGTATATCATTAACCATTGTTTATTTATATAAACAATAAACGAATAATTAGAGTCCGAAATAAAAAAATAGTTTAATATCCTTAGTAACCCGTGGAACTTCAGTTAATTCAGGTTATTCGTGAAAATCTGTTGACTATTAATAAAAATATAAACAAAAAATTATTTATATAGCGTAAAAATTGTACTCTCGATAAAGAAATAAAATATTCAATAGCTTCGTAAAGTACTAATGGCCAGAAGAGTCACATTTTTCCAGAAAAGCTTTTAGCCCCATAAAAGGTCTCTGTATGATGTCAAATTTAGTTAAAAGGCTTGAAGGGAACGTAATTTTTTATTTAGAGTTATAATATATTTATTATCAGCGTATATTTATATATTTAGGTGTTTTTTTTAAACTAGGTGAGTGGAGTTGCTCAGTGGTACAACAGCTCTGAGGTACCGTCCCAAAGGACATGGCTTCAAATCCCGCTTTTTGCAGACTTTTATTTAATTTGTTAGCTGCCCGAGTTAGATCTTATGGGACTCATCCAGCTTCTAATGTGGGTACCCAAAATAGGAGGACAATCTGTCTGCTGAGCGTGATCTTGGAAAAATCACCTCCTGCACAACCATTGCCCAAGAAAGTGTACAGTCTCTACAACGGACTGAACCCTTGGGGTTCATGGGTTGTATTGATACAGGGTTTTTTCTTTTAACAGACGAGTTTTAATTAATTTTGTAGTTTTTTTTCTTATTACGTTCCTCTGGAACAACAGGTTTCTCCGCTTAACCGGTCATGCCTCGGATAACCCGGATTTTATTGTACAAATATAATTTCCCTTAAACATAATGTTTATATACAATTTTAAAAAAATGTTTAAAAATTATAGCAATAAAAAAAAAACTGTGATCTAAAGATTTATGGTATGCTGTATAAAGATATCTGGATTTAATATTATTTTAAATATATTAGTCACATTATTAGTTTTGCTTCTGTATGATTATCTCTTCAATTATAAATGATTTGATGGTGAATACAGATTTAGGCATTAACTCCTCCACAAGATGTCGCTCCGAGTTGAGTCACAATAGGTTTTAACTTTTCATTAGTTTATTTTTTAATATTCCCCCAAAAAACATCAAAAAAATTGTGAGCTTAAGTTAGAAAAAATTATGGAAAATATTTCGATAATAATGTCATCAAGAAATTAACGTTTCAACAAACATATATCATCTACACTTGAAATGTTGATTAATTTAAAGTATAACTAACATATAATTTGGTATCAGTTCCGCAAGTTGTCGCTTCGAGTTAAGTCTCAACAAATTTTAACTTTTCGTTTTTTTCCTATTGAATATTCTCGAAAATAAAAATAATTGTGATGTTTAGTATGGAAAAAATAAAAGTTATGGAAATTGGGTATATATCGGTTTTCATTTCATCAAGAAATAATTGTTTTAACTAACATTTCCAAATCATTATTGAAACGTGCATTGCATTTCTACTTTTTCCTCATTTATTTTAATTAAATTATTATTTTTCATTTTCGAGAATATTCAATAGAAAACGAACAAAACTTAAAATTTGTTGAGACAACTAGAAGCGAGAACTTGCGAAACTGATACCGAATTTCACAATATAGAAACAAATTATGTTAGTAATAAACTATACTTAAAATTTTTGTATGATACGATATAAAATAATTTTTAAATAGATAAAACAGTGGCAAGTTTTTTATAATCTCTGTTTTTAGAATAATTATGATTATTACTTCTATTTAAGACTTTTCGGATTAATATTAATATTAGCCCAGGTCACTTACCTCGAACCAGTCCGTTTAGAACCAGACCTCTTAATTCACTCCTCCATTTCACGCACCCGACACCCTCCCATTACTCCAGGAGATTCCGTTATCCTAGGTAGATGACGCGGATCAGACACAGCGACACGTAGTCCTCAACTCCCGGTAGATCGGCACAGACTGAGGAGACTGACCACTCCCCCGGGTATTCCCAGATCGTGCTGGGAATTGCACCAGATCGAGAACACCTGTCCTTGCCAGGGCGACCTTCCGCTAGAAGCTGGGACCGGTTCCTGCATCGTCGGCAGCTACTATCAAGACAGGCACTACCATGGCAGCGTTGCCTGGAGGCGTGTGCAAACTGTTTGGTATGGAATTTATTGCTTTAATGATTAGTCAGCCGACACCTTAATTCGTGCATTTCAATTCCACTATATTGTAACAGAGTCGTTCGTTATCAAGACGGAGAAAATAATGTAGCATTGACCAGATTAGCATTGGTTGCTTTAAGTCAGAAAATAATTTATGTTCGTCCTAGCAGCATTTCATATAGAGGTGAAGGGCAAACCTTGAGAACCAAAATCCAATCTCTCAGTTTAGATCAGATGTTCCAGACCTTATATTATTACGTACCACTCCTAATCTTCAGGTTACCATGACTTACCATACATAACACATACACTGCGAAATGTGATACACCATAAATTTATTATTATTAGACTTAGCGAACCCGAAGGCACGATGCCGATACCACCAATCTCTGTTTACTCACTTCCTTCAACGAACCACAAACCGAAACCGCAAAATCTCTCTTCATGCAATCTTCCCATTTACGCCTCGGTGTACCCCTCAGACGTTTCCCAATCGACACTGCACTTATTAACTAAATATGAATTCGTTTATTACTAAGCTCAGCAACTGTACAACCCCATCTTAACTTAAATAATAACCGGGTGCACGCTTTGCAATTTCACGTTGTGCAATCTCCTAAATTCTTAGTGATCTCAACCCTTTTTTTGGACCTAATATTCTACGCAATACCTTATTTTCGAATACCTTAAGACGTCCTTCATCCTTTAGTGTTATAGTACAATAGTTACGGGGTTCCCATCCGTAAAGAAGAGTTGTTAGAATGATGGCTTTGTAGATTCCGATTTTAGATAGCCTCTTCTAGCTTAGTGATATCTAGACAGAATAATAACAAGCATTCGATGCCTTTAATGGCGCCTTAATTTCCTCTTGGATTTCGTTTCTAGTTACCACAGACCCTGAGTACTTAAACTTCCCGACATGTTCAAACTTATTCCCTCCTGAAACAATATCCCCCAAATCTCCCCTTTTTTGCTACTAACAATATTACTCTCAGAGATATCATATATCAGAGTTTAGCCCTATCCTTCCAGCCCTATTTTGTTACCTGTATACATCAACGTTTCTGTATTTAGTTTTATAGTTTCCGTCTCTTCACAGAACCATATCGCCGGTAAATACAAGCACGGATATTTTACTATTTATAATTACATTCAAACCTTTTTAGGTGTGTATAACTTTTTCTATAACGCACTCAAGTGTTAAATTAAATAGTGCAGATGATAGCAAAAATAACCTTGTTTTAAAGCTGAGCGAACCTTAAACATCTTCGAAAAATTATTATTGATTCTAATCTTATTGAAAGTTTCGCACATACTTATCCTTACTTTATAAGGAAGGAAATAGTGCAGTCTGGCAAGGAATGGGGGTGCAGTCATATTAAACACTAAATAAGTGGGTACTAATTTTATTTTGTGCCGACGTTTCGACCCACTTTGAGGGTCATCTTCAGGGATAAGAAAGAAAGAAAACAGACAAAACTATAAAAATACATTACAGTACCAAGAATATGATAATATAAAAATATATGTAGAGTAATAAAAAAAGTGAAGTGATATATATGAATAAAAATATTACAGAGTAAATGTACAGAAAGGTGGTGATGTAAAAATTACAAAGATAAAAGAAGGAAGTAAACAGAAAGTTTACAAAAATAAAAAATATAAACATCAAAGGTGAGATGTAAAATCATGGAAAAGCTAGTAGAATATAGGTAAAATTTAAAATGTATAATAATAGACTCCTAGAGACTTTACATAAGTAAATTGAAAGAAAAATTATGTCAAAGAGTAAATACCGGAAAAAGAAAAGTAGAAAGTAATGATATAAATCTAGAGTATAACAGGTAGAAAAGTAAAA
The DNA here is from genome assembly GCA_964056705.1 of Troilus luridus. Classification (NCBI taxonomy): domain Eukaryota; kingdom Metazoa; phylum Arthropoda; class Insecta; order Hemiptera; family Pentatomidae; genus Troilus; species Troilus luridus. Next base: position 84,595 of record CAXKTH010000054.1, read on the forward strand.
TGAACATAGAAAGTAGAAAATATAAGTAAGGGGAGTTTTAGAATGTATACAAATAGAATGAAGTGGTATAAATATAAATTATGATGTAAATATACAAGGAACGTATGGAAATATAAGTAAAAATCTGGTTTGAGAATGGAGATAGAAAATTAAATTATAAAGTAGTGATGTTAAATAATAATGAACTCTTAAATAATAACTTATGATGGATGCCAAAGAGCTAATAGGAGAAAAAAGGTGTGTAGAATGGAGAAGGTGTGAAGGTGTGAAACGTCGGCACAAAATAAAAAATAAGTACCCACTTAATTAGTGTTTAATTTGACTGCACCCCCAACTATTTCCTTCCTTATTCAGATCTTCCAGTCAACTATCTCCTCGCATACATGTATCCTTACTATATTTAACACAATAAATAAAAATGAATAAATGTTTTTTTTTATAAATAGTTATAGATAAAATATTTAAACATTTATATTCACACAGAGCTAAAAATATATATAGTTAGGTTTAGAGCTCTGATTCCTCAGACTTAGATAAGAATTAACTATGGATGAACAAAGGTTTAAACAAAGGGTTAAATCACCATCCGGTTATTTAGATGAAGTAATCCCCTCAAAAGAGTGCTCATTTTCAGCAATAATGGCATAATTAGCCTTAGTGCCATCATTATTTACACGAAATAAACTTCATTGGTAAAACTATCTACAAGAGAAATCCAATCAGTAAAACTACTCCGTCAGTAGAAGGCTTAAGAAAATAAATCTGACAGTAATTAGTTACATAAAGTTTAATAAAACGTTAAGCCTTGCGGTAAGTAAAATACAGCTTCTCTTAATTAAATGTCGCCTCCGCGGTCCCATTTCTAAATAAAGTCTTCGTGAAGTCAACGATTATAGTTATTTAAAAATTTTCTTAATTACGAGGTATGAAGTCATTAATCGCTTTGAATAAACTTGATATTCGATTTCCAATTACTGATCGTATTGAAGGATTAAATTGAATTTATATTTAGAAATGTGGAAGTTGAAAGCTATAAAAAAAATAAATGGCTAAGGTATTTTAAAAACTAGAAAGTGAAAAAATTAAAAGTAGCTAAAATTAACATAAGTATGAAAGAAATGTTTGTTATTTCTCTTTATAAGTTTATCCTCACCTTTCAAATACATATAATTAACAATCAGCAGATTGACTGACAGTAAAATACAGAACTACACGAAGGGCAAGAATAACAGCACCCAGCGGTACCTCTCCCGTGGCTTGTTTTAATTTTCTTTGTTAACAGAAACGTTCTTCAGTGTTTTAATATAATTTCCTATGCTAACAAATCCCTCATCACGTTCTTTTTAGTCTCCTCCTACTGTTCTCAGGCATGAGAGTAGTGGCCATTTGTTTTATACATGGGTTTGGGAGTCTTTGTATTTTTTTTTTATAGCGTTTATAGTATGTTCGTATGTGTTCGTCAACCATTTGTATTTTTAAGTCCGTAGAAAAGTTTTGTTATTGACATACCACGGTGCTTTAATGATAAGTCCTAGTACAGTGGAGCGTCGATTATCCGAACCCTGAATTAACGGAACTTTTTTTTTATTGTAATTTTAATTTTTTTGTATTAATTGTTTTATTTTTTAAATATTTTTATTTTGAAGAGAAAAGATTTGGCCTGGCCGGGATTCGAACCTGGGTCGTCTGCCTCTCCGTTGCAGCGCTCTTACCAATTGAGCTACCAGGGGTTGCCTCACAGTCATGGCAAATCGGCGAAGAGAACGGATTTGTCCTGAATGTGAGGGACCCCTGGTAGCGCAATTGGTAAGAGCGCTGCCACGGAGAGGTGGGCGACCAGGGTTTGAATCCCGGCCTGGGCAAATCTTTTCTCTTCAAAATAAAAGTAATTTTAACTAATTTGATAGATCGTCCAGTTATTTATTTGTATTGTTAAAATTTTTGTTATTTTAAATAAAATGATTTTAAACTTGCATACCTATTTGTTAACTAAGAACGGTAACCCTAATCAGGTAATTTCACTTGTTTCTCTGAATCCCTTCCTATTATTAGTAATAAGTTGCTCATATTCAGTTTGAAATCATTCTTTTTGTATTGTACATCGCATTTGTTGTACATCACTTTTTGTTTTAATATAGCAGCATGTAAACAAATAGAAAATGAGTGGTTCTTTCATTAAAAGGCAAATTGGAAATAATTGCACGGGTAAAACAAAATTGAATCGGTCAGAGATTAGCTACTGAGTTCGGTGTTGGTAAATCAACCATGACGGGAATAAAAAACAATTCCGATCTAATCACCAGGTACGCAAATAATCTTCACAGTGAGACGGGCAGTCCCAGTCGTAAAACTATGAATAAGCGAAAAGTGAATCATTGGAAGATGCTGTTTACATTTGGTCTTGTGGTCAGCCCATATCAGGGCCCATTTTGTGTGAAAAAGTATTGGAATTAAACATGAAGCTTGGAGGTGACCCAAAAGTTGTCGCAAGTTCTGGTTGGCTGAAAAATTTTAAATTACGACATGGGTATGGGAAATTGAAATTCACGGTAAAAATGGAGTAACCGACCCTTCAGCAGCAGTTTCTTTTTCCCAGAATTGTTTATACAAATTTTAAAAATCACGTATGTTTAAATATGTATATATTTATTTTTTATTTTTTAGTGAATTTCGATTATCCGAACCATTAGTTTGGACAAATAACGCACTTCTGTACCTATGACAATTCAAGTTTGTTGTTTTCTGCGAGTCTGTTTAGTGCTGCCCTAAATTTGTATAGACTACCATGTAGCGAACCCAAGACCCTTCGTGGGTTGCAGTGGTATTTTTTAAAATTTTATTAATAACTTCATTTTAAGTTTTTATTTTTTTAAATCTTTGTAATTACATATACGATACATATACATAAAAGCAAGTATTACAAAAGAATATTGTTTTACACTTCGAATATTTCCTGTAAAAAAAAATTGAATAATTATTAGCTACAAGGTTCTTATTAACATGGTAAATAGTAGTCCAGAATCAAAACCAGAACCATTTTACATTTAATTTAAATATTTTTGAATATTAAGTTATTGAAGAAGATTCTCATTAACTGCCTACCCTTGCTCCGTGCCTTCAAACAACAATGCTGTTCCATAACAATTATTGGACCGGAATGATGTGGAAGCTTTGATCCAATTTTTGTCATTTCGGTAGTAAAGAATTACCCTTCGTTCCATGCTCCACTACAATATATAAAATGATTCCAACAGTTTGACCCATCACAATTTTTTCCTTGACGAACGGAGTTATGCTTGAATGAAAATTTTCGAGTTTGAATATTTCTAACACTTCGGAACTTCTTAACACTTAAGTAAAAGATATGGTATGATTCGAATTCACCCTCGGATGGTCAATTTTATTCAGTCCACGAAATGAATTTCCTATATTCCACTTCGAACTGAATATGTTGATATCCCTGCGACACCTTCGTTCATTCCTAAGCCCTTATTATAAATTTAAATGTGTTTATTACTTGCCTTAATAATATTCAAATGGCAGTTAGTGTTACATCGAGTTTTCCTTAGGTAATAAGGGTCAGAAATATTTAATATTTAATCGATTAATGCGGATGTCATAAGCATTTCTCCTGTACTGTCCGTCTGACTTATTAACTTTTCGTTTTCACTTATTTTATGCAATACATTCATTAAGAAGATAATCTACGCTACACCCCCCCCCCCATGTCTCTCTCTCCCCCCCTCTCTCTCTCTTTAACTATTGCACAGGAGTTATAAGTATATTTTCGAGTCATACAGGATAAGGGATGATGCGAATCCACCCTGGGATGGTCAATTTTATTGTCCTATACATAGTATATAATGTCTCTACATACTCCAATTTACGTTTAGGCTCAAGTTTAAAACCTTCATCATGGCTGATAGATAAGTTAAAAAATATAAACATCATCATAAATCAAGTGAAATTCTTGTCCATCTTGCAAAAAGACAATCCTGACGAAGTTCATCAACTTAGGCAAAAAAATCAGCGTGCATTAATACAGTTTCCGACATCAGCTTGTGTTTCATTATCGAACCGAAAAATATTGATAAGCATTTCTATACTGAATTTGATATAAAGTTACTGATTAGCTTGCTTATGATATAATTATTGCACGACCCAATGTATTGATATATTTGACAATAATATGTGATAAATAATTTATTTGTTTTTATAATAAATTTTTTGTGTGTTTCAGTGGGTGAGAACAGCTTAAGTTCTATCAATTCAAGCCTAATTTAATTTCTCAAAGCTCACTCTAAAACTAATCTCAAGTTGATGGCTCTATTTGGTAAGTTAACAACCGAAATTTCAGTTTTTAATATTACTTGGGAATCTATTGGGTTTCCAATGGAATGTATCTCCCCCCCCAAAAAAAAATAAATAAATTAAAGACAGTGTTAATTAATATAATATAACAGCTGTGAACCGTAATAATTAGAGATACCAAATTGACATAATGATTAAATACTATCTTGAATAATAATAGATAACCTTGTATATATATCAGGAAGAAAATGGGGTAAAAAAATGTTCGTAATTAGGGAGATTTGTTTATTGAATAGCCAACGTTTTGACCCAAATTGTAGGTCTTCTACAGGGCTGTCGAGGGGCGGGGCACGGTGTGGGTTCGTAGTTGTGCCACTTAACAACCTATAATGGCTATTACCCCGCTTACTGTTTCATAAAAACCTGTACCACTACAACCCATGAAGGGTCTTGGTTCTGTACATGGTAGAGACTCTATATTGAATAATATTAGTTGACCTTGTATATTTGAGGAAGAAAATGGCTCGGGTAGAGTTCAAGAAAACTAGCTATATTGGGAGAACTTCTTATTGGTTAGCCAACGTTTCGACCCACATTGCAGGTCTTCTTCAGGGCTAAATATAGAAGATACAAATAAATTAAAATAATGCATTGCATAACACTATATGTAGTATATTAATAGAATAATGTTACATGTGGTGAGCAGTAAAAGCTAGTGAGGATTGAATTATATAATGACAAAGAGGTACTGTTAAAATCCAACTAAGTAACAAATGCAAAATTAAAAATTAGAGCAAAGTAAAAAATGAAAAATTATCCAATAAAGTGTCCAAAATATTCAAATCCAGGTAGAGACTGTACTGTTTCTTGGACAACTTACTATTTCACATGATTGTGAAGCGTAGCCGCTAAGTGAGAAGGTTGAACAACGTCTTGGGGTCTTGGAAAATAAGGAAATAAAAATAAATGAAACCACAAAATATAGATTACATAATTCTCAAATACAAGGGATGATCAATCCATATATGATTTAATATATGTATATAGATCAAAGTATCATTAAGAGAATACCTGTCATACCGAGTATATGCAATTACCTCTTTAGGCATTAGTAAAGCGGACAACTTAAACGCTAAAAGACCTAAAAGAATGCCACTTTCAAAATTAAATTCCTCAAGCTAGGTTTTTCCTAAGTTCTTGGCCTTCAGGGATGCTTTTAAAGGTAGGAATTTAGAATGCAGAGGAATATTTGGAATGGGCATTTATATTTAATTCAAAACGTCGTTTAAGACTCATCTGAAATAGTATTACGAGAAAATGTCATAATTTTTCCATTTGTAATTCTTCCACAGTTTAGAAAAAAAGTATATCCCGACAAAAAGTCATTAAATCGGGAATTTATTAATGAGCAATAAAGGGTTTAACAAAAAAACGGAAGCAATGACAACTTTTTTAATAAAGGCTTTATGAAACATCAAAACTTGCGTACGGCTATTACTTTTCCGATTTCCATAACTCCACTATCCTCTTGAAAGAAATTATAGGAAAAATCATTTGAAAATTGGAATCTTTGGAGAATACAAATAAATATGCATATTTATTAAGGGTTCATTAATTTTTCTGACAGTATGTTCTGAAATTTATATAAAGACAATAAATAATAATTACATGTTGAGTATAAGGTATATAATACTATTGTGGTGACCATAGTATGGGGATTTAATATGATTTCTAATATTAATTTGTATTGCCTAAATTTTCCAATTTAACGCGTCCTACAATGTGTAATAAATTGTTTACTGTGTTATAATAAATACCTGAAAATAGTGCAAATTGTTGTTACAGTCCATTGAAAATTCAAATTCACATCGAGGTCATCATGGCTATAGAGAATCCCAATTATAATATCTATTTAGACAGGTAGATTAATTATAGGTATTGATTATTATTTAATTATGGTTAACGCTTACTAGTTGTTACTAATTATAAGTTAGCACAAATAGACTGAAATTATATTTGTATTTTTAAGTAAAATTATACATTTTACATTACTATAAAAAAATTATAGATTTATATATTGAAATTAGATTATGATGGTCATTTGTGGTGTAGTGGTTAGAATAAAGGTCTTTGCCAAAGTTAGAGGGACCGTAGCCCGGCACGTGGCTCTAGAATTTTTTTAAATGTGTATTCCTTGGTTGTGTCTTACCTCGGAAGGGACGTAAAATGAGGTCCGTAGCCTGAGCGATCTCGCGATAATTGCATAAATTATAATTTCATAGATTTAATGGATTAAAATTGAAATTATAATGTTATCGAACATGGGCATATGAAAAATTGTACTTAACTGAACTAATTTATCACTTTTGTAAATAACATTTTTACTCGCGTTATTGGTACCTTAAATTGAAATGTAGAAGGAATTTTTGAAAAAATATCATCAATGTGATGATCAAAGACAAAAAAAAATTAAATAGCATTAGTGACTTACAATACAATATCCGGCACAACAACTCGTCACCGGGCCGCCTCAAGTAGCCTCCGCCAGTTGGGTCTACCCTGTGCAGCATTCCTTTAGTCCCGCACGCCGAGAAGAGTCCTAGCGTCCTCAGTCACACCATCCATCCATCTCACGCTCGGTCGTCCCAATCTCCTTTTTCCAAAGATCTCTTCTGTGGCCACTTTCTTCGGAATCTCGCCATCATTCATTCTGGCTAGATGGCCAGCCCATCGAAGTCTTCCCAATCTTATGATTTTGGATATCTCGTTATCTTTAAAGAGTTCGTACAATTCCAGGTTTTGTCGTCTCCTCCATCTCTCGCCTACTTTGATGGGTCCATATATCCTCCTCAGTACCCCCCCTTTCGAACACCAAGAGCCGTTTTTCACCTGCCTTCTTAATAGCCCATGCCTCCGAGCCATAAGTTAGTACTGGGCGGACTATTGCTTTATATATCTTGATTTTTGTCTTCCTTGACAGATATCGGCTCCTGAAGTTTCTTGATAAGCTGTAGTAGCACCTGTTAGCGGTTGTTATCCTACGCTTAATTTCTTTGGTGATATCGATTGCCATTAGTGACTTAAGAGGATTTTAATACATAGCAAATTTTACCATTAAAATTTGGTTTAAAATAATGCAAAAGTTGTCAGTACCATTTCAAAATTATGTTCATAATTCATAAAATCCTCAGGAAAATCGAAATGACGGATGCTACACATGACAGTCGTTTCATTCATAATCCACTGTGACGACTTGTGTTATTGTCAAACCCATCATTTGAATAAACAATTTAATGTATTCCTTCAAAAAATTATTTTGAGGTTAAGATTGTTTGACTTTTATTGAGAATAATCTTAAGTAGTTGTCTTCCTAATTTTTTGTAAAATAAAAAAGTTATACCAACATACACAAAAAGGGCAAAACATGCAGAAGAATGAAAATTCTTATCTTAGGCCAACCTCAAACTGATTCGCGTGTTTTTGAAAAAAAGTACGCATATTGAGTCTCCATTCGAATAAGACTGCTTAAAGAAGAACATCTGTAAAGAACTAAAATATTTACTCTTAAATAAAAAAAAAGCTGATTGAGGAAAAGGAAAACGGCCTAGGACAAGTTTTTGTCGTGTTTGTGATTAACATGTTAAATGTCAATATTCTGAAAAAAAATTGTCAATCTTTCACAGGAGAGTTTTTTTATTAATATTAGGTAAATGTCTTCCTTAATTTTAAATTTTATAGGAGACCTGATTCTATGTGTACCAGGAAGGTCAATATTAGTCTCTACCCAACTAATGATACAGTTGCAGTGAACTGGGAAACGGTGTAATTGCTCAAACCAACTAGTTTTGCACACTGGACCCATTGTGTGAGGATTTTTATTACATTTTTTTTTTTTTAACTTTTTTGGTATGAGGGTACTCGAAATAACGATACCCTGTAATAGGAAAAAAAAGCTTATAACATATTATAATTTATAAACTTTAAAAAAATTATAAATATAAAAAAAAAAACAGCATACTTTATGACCTTATCAGGAATCGCAGGAATAACCGTACCATATATACTATCCGTTATTTTAGGTCTAAATGCTTCTTGAAGTCTATACAATTTGGTAGAGCGCTGAGTTGCTCTCCTGAAGATACAAGGTTGAAATCGTCACATGCAAGACATATGTATGTCATATCATGTTGGTTCATGATAATTAAAACCGAACCAGGAGAAAAAAAGCTGAATTTTCTATACAAATCTGATTTATCATATTTTTCAAAATCCTTTCCTCGAAGTCTAACCAACTATTTTGTGCTAGACTTTAAGAAAAATATGAAAAAATACAGAAAACGAATTTTTAATGCCTGGAAATGATTTTTCTCACGCAAAATCGTCCATGATTCGATAAAATGCCTGTTGGAGAAAGATTAGTTGGGGTTTTGATTTGAGAGCTTTGTAACTGAAATCAATTAGTTTAAAGAAACAAGTATCCAGTTTTGTTTTTATTTCCCAACAGATAATAATCGGGGAAGCGGGAAGCTCAGTGGTAGAGCGTTGAATGTCTGAAATTATAAGATTCAAATCCGGCTGTGATAGCTAAATTAATTAATCTGTTAATATCCATTTGTGACTCCTCTGGCTTCTTGGAGCTCAACCAGCCTCTTTAAAGTGTGTACCCTTAATTGGGGAAAACCTGGTGGTTGAGCTTGATCTCGGACATCACCAACTTGCACAATCCTTGTCCTTGAAACAGTAGAATCTCTACCATGTTTTGAAACCAAGACTCTTCATGGATTGTTTAGTTAAAGGTTTTACGGATTGTGTAACACTGAATTAAAAAAAAAATTTTTTAAATATTTTATTTATATTTTTCTTCTTCGTTTACAGTTCCCTGTACGAATTCGTGAAGTGGACCGTTAGTATAAAAACTTCGCGGTCGTTGCAAGCTTAACCTTACTGATACACATTTTTTAAAACTAAAAAAATATTTTAATATTATTAAATACTTTATTCAAATTTTAAACACAATGGTAGATTTATTTATTGTTATAATCCATGTTCAGGTTCTTGATTACTGTTAAGGATTAATCATTTTTTGACGTAGTTTAGCGTAGCATAATAGACATTTTTGTAGATCTGTAAAGACGAAGCAACTTATTTTAATTGTATTCAATATATTAATATTTTATACAATTTTTTTACGTTTAAATTTGTCCAATGGTAATTGTTTTTATTTTGAAGAGAAAAGGTTTGCCCTGGCCGGGATTCGAACCCGGGTCGTCGCCTCTCCGTGGCAACGCTCTTACCATTTGAGCTACCAGAGGTCAAAGCGCTGCCACAGAGAGGCGGACGACCCGGGTTTGAATCCCGGCCAGGGCAAATCTTTTTCTCTTCAAAATAAAAATATTTAAAAATTAAAACAATTAATAAAAAATTATAATTGTTTTTAGTTTGAGACTGGTCTATTTGGTGCAGCATATAATTTTTGTGAATTGTAGCAAATTATATAAGAAATTATTCAAAATTTAAGTAAATTAAAATTTAATACAATGGTATTTTGATTTATTTTTAATTATTGTATTGTGGTTATAATTATTATTAATTTAGTTGTAATTACTTTATTGAGATTTAGTGCAATAGATATTTTTTATATATCAGTAAAAACGAAGCAATTTTATAATATAAATATTTTATTCAAATATTTATGAAATCAAAATTTAGATACTATAGTAAATTTATAGTAGAAATACTGCAGTAGATTTATCTAGTTTTAATTAGAGTATGCAGGTTGCTTAACTGATGATAAAGAATAGTTTTTTTGTGTTCTCATTTAGTGCAATAGACAATTTTTATGGATGAGTAAAACGAACTTAAAATTTTTTTTTTATCTATTTGGTTACTTAACATCATTTGTTCATTTTTTATCTCGGATTCGATTCATATTTATGTTGCCTTACTTTTTCGAATTCTTAAAAGTAATTGATTCAGGTTGTTCCTGATTTTTTTTTTCTTTCCAAAGTATCCCCAACTCAAGTTAATTGTTAACTCCAAGGTTGAGATAAATTGGTCTCTTTGAGTACCTGGATACTCCTATTTTAGTTATAATAATTTTAGGACATAAAAATGAATATACATGATGTCGCTAAGGCGAAGCTTTTAGTTAATAGAATACTTCTTGATTTTATAAACATTCAAACCAGGTGTTTAATAAACTTTAAAAATATGATCTATTTAGCCCAATTTCCTCTACAGGAACCAAAAAAATTCAGAGCCCTTGAGAGCAATAATTGCGTGTTGTATAATAAAGGCATTGACTTTAATGATGTGATTTGGGCCTTCTTATATTGCCATCAACAATCCGGGGAGCGAGGTTGTTATGGTTTTATTTGTATCCCCTTGTACCATAAAATAATATTTTTATGAACCCCATTGATATTATAGAAACTTTTGATATCTTGGAAGCAATTAATAATGGGCTCGTGGCTGGCTGTTTCTAGCAAATCTCAAAAGTCGTGAGAGGATTTCAAACCGTTATTTTTATTTTCTCCAAAAACAAATATGAATAAATAAATGGTAGAAGTCCGCATTAAAAATACAATACTACATAGGCCAAAAATAAAGTATCGTAACGATTTCCATTTATTAATCTGCTCTTAAATGTTACAATTGATTTTTGAGATATTATCAGATTCCTGCCTGCAATGTTTGATACTCAGAGCCCCGTAGGTCTTTGTAACATGAGAACCTGTTCTACTACATTCGTTTCCCATTATATTTAATAAGCGCTATCGAGATGCAGATAAAAAAAAGAAAGATAAAAGAAAAACATTAATAAATGCTTCAACATCTTAAGGTATAACCGGCGGAAAGGTAGATAGAATGGGAGAATATGGATTTAATGAGGATTCGAAGAATAAAATACAATTTTGATCTGATACTTTTGTATTTTGTATTTTGATCGTCATTGTATAAAAAATTACGATAAAAAATATAAAAATACTACCTGACCCGCCCACGCGTTGCTGTGGCTGTCATAATAGTTTCAAAAATATTAGTTAAAATTTGAATTTTAAATAAATAATGAATGAATGAAAAAATGAACATAATAGATTTTTTATTTCACATTTAATTCATCTTATATCAAACTGTAGTATATAATAATTAATAATTAACTTAGGGGTATGAAAAATAGTTTACATCCTATTCTCAGACCTGCTGAATATACATAATAAATTTCATAAGAATCGGTCTAGTCGTTTCGGAGGAGTTTGGTTACAAACATGTGACACGACAACTTTATATATGAGATAGAGCTAAGATTCTGGTTAACAATTAGTATATTGGAATTTAACTGACGATCTGTTTGACCTACTGAGCTGCATGCATTTCAGCTCAAATTGTAGAAAATTATTCTACTTTAAAAAAGGTTACACAGGTTTTTTTTTTCTAAAAAGGCAACGGTTAGGAGATACAGGCCAAAAACCGAAAGAACTCCGAAAATGTCGAAGTTTTCGGCCACCAAAAGTATTCCGTCCGTTTTTTTGGTTGCAAATTTGGATTTACACTACTCAGACATCCGCTTACAACATATTAGAAATGCATCAGGTTAGAAAAAAATACAATTTTGCAATAAAAAAGTATCGCGGTCATTAATCGAAATAAAACATAGCCTATATTTTAAGTTGGACAATGTTACACATCTGTGCGAAATTTCATAAAAATCGGTCCAGTAGTTTCGGAGATTAGCCCGAACAAACATCGTGACAGGAGATTTATATATATATATATATATATATATATATATATATATATATATATATATTAAAAACCTTACGATAAAAATAATTAATAAAAAAAAAGATCTAAGAAATTATATTTTACTCAGTGGATTGAAGTGACATGGAAATAGGTTTAATCACTTTTTTTTTTTTTTTGATGTGTTACATTCTTACCTTAGTATTTTCAATAATTGCTATAAATAAATGCTTATTTATTTCAATATAAACTGAACAAGGATCATATAAATAAATAAATCTACTATTGTGTTCAAAATTTAAATTTAATATTGCTGTTTTATTTTGATCTTCATTGTTTAATTCAAATAATTATTGGTAAGAAAAAAAGAACTAAGAAATTATATTTTATATAATTTAGTCATTGGATGCTGGTGACATGGAAATATGTTTTATTACCTTCGTATTCAAAGTATCTTCAATAATTACTGCAGAGATTCAGAAATAAAAAATAAAACAAATGATAGAATAACAATGATAAATACTTTAACAAATTGGGACATCACTATCAGACAGGTAGATATTTCAATAAAAAATTAATTTCGAATGTCATTGTATAAACAAACAAAGCATTTTAAAAAATCGCTGAGAGATTACATTTTTATTACTAACACTAAAGCAAAACTTTTAAATCTTTGGTAAAATTCAACTTCATTATTTGGAGATGAAAGTTGATACTGATTTATGACTAATTAAAAACCTAGTAAGTACCATAGTTATCATGATAAAAATTTAAATGAAATTAGGCAACTCTGAAAATTTAATCGAATTAGCAATTCAATAAAAAAATAAAGAAGGCTTGTATGCATTTACTACTTCTTTCCAAAATTCTTTATTAATCTTTCGACAACAGAAAATAAAGTTATTTACAGTAAAAATAAAGTTAATTACAAAACATTTATTGATATAAAACTCTGTTTTTTTACTTCTTGACCAATACTATGTAGGGAAAGCATTATAATCGGGAAAATTTAGGATTAAAAAAATACGTTATTTGCTAAATCTCCTCCGATCGGTTGTTGTTTTTTGTATGCCTGATTTAGTTATTACCATAAAAATAATAGCTATAATATCATTCGACATTAAATTAATTTCCCCCCACCAACAATAGCAAACAAAAAAACAGAACATTTCAAGCAAAGATAAACCTTAACTCATACTTCATTCCAATCTTTACAGGTTACCTTGAAAACCGGTTGAGTTTTGATTCGTTTTTGATATTTTGAGTACCTTTCATCACCCGGAGTTATCTTGGCATTATCGTCTGAATGATGATTTAATAGTCTACAATTCCAAACACGAGAAAAACATAGCGAAGATATAGAAAACATTTTATATTTCTGAGTTGTGAATAAATAAGGAAACTCGTGTGAGTGAAAACAAGACATTTTACTCTAAATTAAAATTAAAAAAAAAATACTGAGGTTTTTTAAATCATATTTTTATAAATTGTATGATGTAGATTGTATGATGTTGTCATTGATAATGAAATCGGTATATTTAAAAAATAAAGTCTGAGCGAGATCCTATCATATTATTCAAATATTCCTAAAGCCAATGTATCGTCTCTTGTTGCTTTCTATATATTATACTTTATTTGTTACTCTGATTACGTACTAAACAAAAAAAAATAAAAATCTGTTCCACTATAACTCATGAAGGGTTTTAGTGGTCTCGGTCGTCCCACTCTCCTTGTTCCAAAGATCTCTTATGTGCCCACTTTCTTCGGAATCTCGCCATCATTCATTTTGGCTAGATGGCCAGCCCATCGAAGTCTTCCCAATTTTATGATTTTGGATATCTCGTTATCTTCAGAGTTCGTACAATTCCAGGTTTTTTCGTCTCCTTCATGTCTCGCCTACTTTGATGGGTCCACATACCCTCCTCAGTATCCCCCTTTCGAACACCAATAGCCGTTTTTCATCTGCCTTCTTAATAGCCCATGCCTCCGAGCCATAAGTTAGTACTGGGCGGACTATTGCTTTATATATCTTGATTTTTGTCTTCCTTGACAAATATCGGCTCCTGGAGTTTCTTGATAAGCTGTAGTAGCACCTGTTAGCAGTTATTATCATACGCTTAATTTCTTGGGTGATATCATTTTGGTAGTTTATTTCGCTTCCAAAGTAGATAAAGTTGTTGACCACCTGGAATCTATGCTGTCCAACCTCAAAGTACGCCTCGTGGAAATGTCTCCCTTAACACTCGTTTGGATCCGGCCATTATGTCAAAGTCGTCAGCATAACCCAGCAGCTGCACCAGTCTGTTGAACAGGGTCCCACCAACCTGGATACCCGACTTCCTGACAGCCCCTTCTGCGGCTAGGTTGAAGAGTTTGACCACTATAACTCATGAAGGTTTTTGGTCACATTTTATAGTAAAGATTATAGAGTTTCGAAGCCAACGGTTATGCAGAAAGGTAATTTGTACGAGATCACATTCAAACACAAGGTACTCATTTTATAGAAGGGACTGGGTGAGCTGCAGGAAAATTCCCTAGTCCCACGAAGTCCTTCAATGGATCTTAGAAATTAAACAACTTACTTACCACAGCTGGATCGAAACCTGGGAACTTAAGCAGAGCAACTCAAAGCTCTACACTCTCCTATACCTCACTTCGTAAAGGATAAAATAGTAAAGCCTATTTACGAAAGAGAGAAAGTAAGCTACTCTGTAAATGTAGCTTTACATATATTCTTTATCAACACCAGGTGTTCCCTCTATATAGGGTAGTCACTTTACAGAGGCTGGATGAACCCTAGGACGATCTACAGATACCACAGGTTTAATTAATTTTACCCATGTTTATTAAAAGAATAAATAATTTATTTCGCCCAACCAGCCTCGAATCCGAGACGTACAGTTCAGTAACTTATCGCTCTACAGACCTAGTGAAACCATAACAAGAATTGTTGCTGGCTTCAAATGTTGGTAAATCATTAAGTAAAATGTTTCAGAGCAGTTTGGACGAAATTTAATGACAAAAGTTTTCTTTTTTCTTTTTGGGTTATTAAAACATTTTAGGGGGGTGGGCTTAAACTTCTCCATATCCCTTGCAAAGTGACGTTATATATATTCTCATAAAACCTTTGAGTCTCTCCGATTTCAAGTCGTATATTTCAGAGCTATATATACCTTTCAACACATACTTCCTTTATCACTTAAATGAGGTGTATAATGAATCCTTCGATTCACAACTATATTATTTGAATTTCCCTCCTTCAACAATCTAATTGATAAAATGTTAAAATTCTGTATTTTTGTGACATCTTATTTTTTATCATAGATAAGTACATGCTACACCAAAAAACTCAAAATGTTAAATCAAGATTAGGTGCGAAGTTCAAAAATATACAAATCTATATTTTTCCAGTTCAGAGATTTAAGAAAGAATGCGAAAAAAAAAAATGTTCATGTATAGCCCAACAGCCATAATCTATGGGTCTAGTCTCATTTGTTACATTTCTGTTTTACGCTAGTCCTTGGAATATTTATTTTTAACATATTCCTTATTTGGAGCTATTTGTGAAATGATACAATAAATTTTAATTCCTTTTGAAGTAAACGCTTCATCCGTTACAATTTTTTTTTTCAATTACATCTATTCTATTTAAATAAAAATAATGGGCATTGCCGGCCAAAATATGTATCTTAAAATAGAATACAACGTTTAGTCGGGAAGTACCACTGATTTATTTTTTTCAATGCTAGATACTAACTAGGAACACAGGGAAACAACCATCAAAGTAGGAAACTACACCTTCCAAAACGTGAACGAATTTGTATATCTTGGTACCCAGATAAGTGTCAACAATAAAATGGAACCGGAAATCCAAAGAAGAATAATGGCGGCAAATAGATGCTTTAAACCGATTATTCCTTGGTTGGAAGAAATTGGTCAATAGGCCCTAAAGAGATTGTTTATGAGGTTAAGGACAACCTTTAGCTGGACCCTGGAAACCATGGTTAGTGTAGAGGTTGGGTAGCCTCCTCGAGGGTGTCTGTGCTCTTGGAAGCAATTTATATCTGCTTGATTACCACAACGCGCGCCCAATGGTCTTCATGATTATTAGCGCCAATACATACACACACACACACACACACATACATGTATATATATATATATATATATATATATATATATATATATATATATATATATATACAGACACACACAGTCCTAGCTGTGCAATTTGCACTGGTAAGGACGACAACGGGCACTCTTGTGGCGGAAATAAATGTCCGGCATTACATGCATTGCAAGCGCAAAGGAGGCAAGGAAATCATGCGAAATGAGGATCTTACAACTCAACCTCAATCACTGCGAAGTTGCTCAAGACCTTCACTGGCAGACTGTGAAAGACTTAAGGATTTACGTTGCCATCCTTGTGTTTTCAACCTTATGCTGATCAATCAGGATTATTGGATGGCAGGCCAAAGGTTAGCAATACAGGTGCTACAAAAACTAAGAAAGGAGGAGAAAGAAAGGCGAACCAGGAGGTAGCTGAAATCAATGAGGCGGCACTCACCCACTCCCCCTCATGATGTAATGCCTAACGGCGGTCCCGTGGAGGGTGAGAAACCGGTGTAGGGAGGTTGGTTTTAGTGGGGGGAAATCCCACACACGGATAGGTACGGGCCTATTCGCGTCTTTTGAAGATTTCCACCTACCCTCGTAAAAAAAACACAAAAAAAAAACACAAAAAAAAACACACACATACATGAGGACACCAAGCAAAGACATCATCCCATTGCAAGACCCCATAATATATTCTGAAGCAAAGGGGAGTTACATGGGAACTGGGGTTGCAGAATGATAGGAATTGAAGTAAAATAATAATAATAATAAATGGATAGAAGATCAGAGACGATGAAAAAAATACAGGAAGAAGAGAAAATCACGGAATATACTTAATTGATTGATCCAGAGTACCCCAAAGTTGAGTGATACTGAAAAAATAAAAAAATAATATGCGAAACGATCATTATGCAAAAGAGATTATAAAAATTAATTTAATAATATATTTAAAAAAATTATAAATAAAAAAAAGGTAAATTCAGTAGATGAGGGAATTCCTGCTAAGTAGTCAGTGGTATGTATGTCTATTCATACGGGTGCGGCAAAAGTAACTATATGATTGGATTTTTAAATAAATATTGAATGGAATGAAAAAAACAGAAAATTTAATGAAAAAAATAAAGTTTATTTTATATTATTTTTTTACATTTATTATGAAAAATAATATCAGTTAAATGAGAACCGTTTTCTCCAACGCAAAAATGTGCTTTTTTTACAGCATTTCCCATAACTTTGTTGAGTGTTTCTTGTGGTATACTATCAATTTCTTCTTGAATGTTGTCCTTTAGTTGCTGCAAGGTTTGTGGCTTATTCACATAAACTTTGTCTTTGAGATAGCCCCACAAGAAAAAATCTGGTGCAGTCAAATCAGGTGATCGTGGTGGCCTACAGAAGATATTATGGTGTAAGATCTGCTCCAACGGGTCCAACCATTTGTTCGTTGGTGGAGATTAATGTAAAAAAATAACATAAAATAAACTTTATTTTTATCATTCAATTTTTTGTTATTTTCATTCCATTCAATATTTATTTAAAAAACAAATCATATAGTTACTTGAGCTTCACCTAAATGAAAGAAAATTTAATAAAATATTCCATTAATATGAAAAAATAATCATTTTTATAAACTTTTAGCATGAGATTGTAGAACATGTTTTTATTCCAAAGTTAATTATTTTCTCCCCTATGTGGTCAACTACCACGTGCTGGGTAATGTATTTAACTATAATTGATTTCGAGGAAACCAGTTCATTCCAACTTTCCTAGATATTCTATGAAAATTTCACGTTTAACTTCGAAGGATGCGTCTATTGATCGTATACGACTATCTCTTACGATATTTTATTAATTTATTCATTCAAATTTACTACTGTATTACAACACTATAACAATGGCAGGAATGATACATAGATACATGGATAAAGACAAGTAAAGAAACTACCAAGTGGTAGCACTCAAATAACGAATTCAACTTAGAAGGTCACGTGGGCATATTCATTTCAGAGACCTCAGAGGATTATCAGGAATTAAAGAGCTTGCTAGGTTTGAAACTAGTGGGTTTGAATGGGAATGGAGTTTTTTATGAAAAGACTGGTATCGGGATCGGGCCGAATCAGGAACAAATGGGACATGGAGGTCGTTGTAGATGACTCCGTAACAAAGTAAGGAGCATTATGGATTTTAGGAAGGATTTTGGATTGTAAAGATTGGATACGAGAGGAACGATCTCTAATCTAATGATTTTCATGTATATGAGTCTTTTGTAATTATTTGGGAGCTTAGAGCGTTTGTCTTGTAAATGGTGAACAAGCCTGGACCGGCGGGCTGTGTCTTGTTTCAATCTAGTTTGATGATTCCAGGTCAAACGATTTACGAGATGTAATTCTATCTTTCGGATTTATTCTATAGGAGTCAGTGGGATGTTATTAACAGGAAGTCATTGCCTTTCTACCTAAATTAAAGGTTATTTGAATGGATTTGTGGGAATTCATCGTTACAATAATTTAAACAAATATTTTAGAAAGTCTAATTTACATTAAAATAAAAAAGAGTTCATTACATCAAGAGATCATATAAAGTTTTATTCAATTATTGCAAAAATAATGTTGTATACTTCCGAATGAGGAAGTTCTTTATCTTTATTCTTCAATTTTCCATCCCCTCCTTTAATGATGGAGGAGGAACACTTGGAAAATTCTCTTCCTGGTCTTAGCTTGTAATTCCTCCAGTCACTATCAAGTCACGATTCCAGGGAAAATCGATCCTTTAGACTGAAGAAAAAAATTTTTTGTGTACCTCATCCATTTTGTGAGAGATCAAATATCAGCAGTAATTTGTTCCTGTTTGCTTTCAAATAATGTAAAAAATCCCATGTTATATTAATAGTGAGGACATGATTTTAAAATTCTATAAATTAGTCTAGCTTTAGTATAATTAATCACATTTAATTTAATGTGAGGTAAGCGGGGTAGCTCAATTTGTAGAGCACTCAGTTGGTTTGCTTAGAAGGTCTCGGCATATAACTTATTTAATCTGTTAACAGTCATAGATGGACTTGCCCTTGCAAATCCATCTTCGAAAATCCTAGTGGTTGCGTGAGATCTGGGCCGAATCACCTTCCTTCACAAATGTTGGCTTGAATATAGTACAATCAGTACTCTACACTGAACCAGGTTGTTGCGGTACAGGTTTCTTTAATCCTAATATACCACTTCTTTTTTTTTAAATATATTCAAAAATTTTACAGTTATGACAAGTATATTCATCAATAAAAATTGGAAATTCGGTCATGAAAAAGTTCTGATTACATGATCCTTATATTATTTTTTGTTTTTCGCCAAAATATTCTTACAATAATTAATATTTTCAAATAATGTTTAATGAGTGTGCTGTTGAACTTCTGGAGTCAGATCGTTGTCTGTTTCGTCTGTCGATGTGCAATATGCTCATGTATTCTTTAATGAGAATTATTTGTGGTGTCTGGATGATCCCTGAATTGAAGAAACGTTATTTAGTGCGTTCTTTTTTTTTCCCAGTATTTTCGAAATCAAACGTGTTTTTTAAAAATTGCATTCTAATTAATTTATGCTTTATGTTGAGGTTTTGATTTAAATAATACTTAATAATTGAACATGTGTGCGTGTACGTGCAGGTGTGTGTAATGAAACCTTTCATAATATTATATAAATTTGTTTATTTAAATAGTTACATATTTTATTATTCAAATAATATTCTATTTACGAGAATTTTTTATATTCTGTGAAACATCCTGTGAAGTTCCTAGAGCTATATTGTGTTCCTATGATTCACCGAAATAAAGTATGCATTTTTTCATAATAGAAGTACATTTTTTCATTTATTTTTTTTTAGGATAATGTTAGGTACCAAACAATTTATTTTCCCTACTGGATAACAGAGCTCCATTACCTTTAAAGTAAAAACTTCATGCCTCTGTATTTTTAAAAATAAGAATATAAACATTTTATCTCGGATATTTCATATCTCTTTGGAGTGCCTCAGCCCTGTTCACATGTTTTCCTCATATAAATTACGTATCCGTTCATAATTAAGATACTGAGAAGATTACTCCAGAACCTTTTTCAACATTGTGTTTTCTTTGGGGTCCCTGATGATTTGTTGCGTTAATTAAGAAATTTAACAAGTTTAAAGCAAACTAAATAACCAAGGGACATAGGTTCATTTTCTTCATTAACAGAAACAAAATGAAGTGAAGGTAATGAGTTAAAATATTGTTATTGGAGTATTTTATTGTTCAGTGTGTTCTGTTGTTTTCTACGCCATTTTATTTTTATTTTTTGCTTGTTTATTTATATCATGCACTTCTAGCTAATCGGGCGATGCTACAGTGTGGAACCAAAAGTTTGCCTATCCCTGATATAATTAGAAGGGGAATCCAGAAAGAGTACCAAAAACCACAAAGGCGCGGATCAACCAGACATTACGTACAACCCCCAAGTTTCTTCCCCCAAATAAGATACCTAGCTGCTCAACCGTAGCTGTTAACAGATTAAATAAATTATCTGCCACCGCTGGATTCGAACCCTGAACCTTCAGCGTACCAACTCAGGACTCTACACTGTCAGCTAATCCACTCTTCTTTTTATATATTTTGCAAATATAAAATAAAATAATTGTTTAACGAGTATGACTTTTGTTTCTGGTGATAAATATCAAAGTTGTTCAGAAAATGTATCATCCAGTCCTGAGGGCTTCATATTTCAAAAGGATATGGGCCTTGCTCGATAAATAAAAGTCCTGTCTCCAACACACATTTTTCCTTCTTTCATTAATCAAGTAAAAATTCGATATTTTTCTACACTACATCAATTAAAACATTAAAAACTTGCTGTTTAATGGAAAAGTATTTTGTTTCAATTTATCTTTAATTCAGATGTTAATGTTGACGAACATAAAATTAAATATATATTGAATATTAAAAAGGGTCTGTTCTATTATTTCATCATGACTCAGTTGTCTCCATTACTGTTTACGAGTAATTAGAGAAATGGGAATGTCAACACTTAATTATCTATAAAAATGAATATAAAAGTTAATTGACATCTAATTATCAATCAATTAAAATTGTATATTTAATATCGTCAAAATATTTACTAACACTAAATCTTCATTACATTGGTTATAGTCTAAAAAATAAACATGTTTCCGCCAATCTATTTTGATTAATGAAATTATATTCTCGATTGATTTATTAGACTTATTTTTTAATTAATTGATTTTAATTACACTAATTATTTAATTATTTTAAAAATAATGTTGTCTACGTGGGTTGTGCGACAGAAAATTTCTATTTACCGCACTTGTTTTAATGTTACTCACTCAACTTAATTATTTGTACACCTATTTTAGCTACACGTATTTTAAAATTAATTTATCCTTGTAACTAAACTTATATCTTAGATATATTAATTGTACTATAATTTAGGACTAAAAATAAAATATCACATTCAGATATGACTTCATTTAATATTCGGAAGTGGTAAATACATTCGCAGTAACATATCGCTCGCTCCTTCATAAGAACAAAGTCATAGCTGAAGAAAACTAATTTTTCTATAGAAATATTTGAAGTTCCATGTGAGTTCAAAAAATATGACTTTAGATATTTGTGAAGCAAATCAGTCCTATTGTAATGATAGTAATGAAATCCTTTAACTATTCGAACAATTTTAAAACCTTGAAACTTTTTTTATTTTAACTAATGTCTTTATTCCCATAAAACTTGCAGTTCAAACATGATACATCACAAAATATACAAAAAAAAAAACCTATACCACTAAACGGATCTGGGGTTGAGTACATGGTAGAGACTGTACTGTTTCATGGACAACGGTTCTCCAAGGAGGTGACGTCCTAAATCGCTCTCAACCGCCAGATTTTTCTCCCTTATTTTGGGTACCCTATTTTTATAATATGTTATAGAGGCTGGGTGAGCCCCAGGAGGGTCCTAGATCCTATATGATTCATCTCCGGCTGCAAACAGGCTAAATAAAAGTCTTGGGATTTGTACCAGGCTTCAGGGATGGCAACTCAGTGCTCTACCGCTGAGCCACTCCACACCGCTCTCAAAAACATGTTTGAAATGGAATATCAGATTTGTCCTTTCTGAGCTATAAAGCTTCAACCAATACAATTGCTACAGAAGGTTTAACTCAAAAATGCCTTTTTTTTTTTTTTACTTATGCCGTTGTCCTTTTGAATATACTTCACATCGACAATTTAATTAGAAAAAAATTATGTTGTTTTAATGGTGGGGAAAGGGAAATTCGCCTTGAAATTTGTCCTTAATTTTACAATACTGTTTTTCCAAGAAAAAAGTCCTTAATGATTCTTTACTCATTTGACACTAAGTGGTTTATTGAAAATGCGAAAATATCCTAAATACATCGAATAGAAATATCCTTGACCAAACGGATCAAAATGCTCTTCATTACGATTCAATAGTCTAATATTGTCGCGAAAAATGTGACTAAAATATATATAAGAGAATTTTTTTTTTGACATAAGAAATTTTTTATAAATAAATATTAAGCGAAGTTAGATAAAACCTATTTTCCTTGAAAACTTTCACTAACGAAGACAAATGGCGTTTCATTTTCCCGAAGATCAAGTTTCTTGAAGGTTCTGCTGAAGGGTGGTTTTCCTAGGGGTCGTAAAACGGGAGTTATAGTTATGGGAAGTTTATTGATTTTCCAGGCTGACCTTACAAATAGGTACCAGAGGATGGATGCTATATATTTATAAAATATTTAATTTTTATTATGCTAATTACCTTATTATTTTTATAATTAGCACAAACCCTCTCTTTAAATATTTTCAGTATATTAAATTAAATCATTCACAGAGCAATTAAATATAATATTTAATTTCACTTTTCTTTGTAAAAGGCAGTGAATTTTACATACACGAACTTACTAATACCTACCAGTCTCGAAATTTAGAAATTAGAATTTATATATCTATCATAATTTTTAACTGTTGTATGTAGATATGAAAAAAATATTGTAAACTTCGAAGATTCAACAACCTCGCAAGGTTTTCGAAAATATGGAATTGAGAAGAATATTCTGTCCAAAAAAAGATGAATCTGCTGATGAAGTATGGAGAATTCGCAACACGGAAATGAAATTATGAACGAATGAATTCCTAAAAAGATAATTACTACTGAGCCGACTAGGGTAAACTGAGGCGTCAGTGGGAAGATTACGTAAAGAATTATTATGGCGGTAATCCACAAATGATGCCTACAGATCCTCTAAGCCTCTTATTATCATAAATTATATTTCAGATCACCAATTTTACATATTTTTATGATTATTTTGAGTAATAGTCAAGCGATTTACATCAAAAGGGGTATTACAATATACAATTAAATGGGTTTATGACAGAGCAGTCGTTTTCTTATCCAAATAATGCTGTGCTGACTTTAAGAGTTGTATTTATTAAAAATAATTTTATATTTGTTTATTGGAAAAATTAAAATCTATGTTGATAAAAAAAATAAAAGGATCAAAATAATTGATCGACAATTTGAATAATGAACTATGGGAAAAAATAAGTGGAACATTTCTCGAAGAGAAAACCAATTTCCGTAATAAATAGCAGATGTAAGTAAAGATATATAATACACTGTTGAAAAGATCAATATAAAACAATTATACATTAATTAAATCGTATTAATTTAATCCATTATTTAATTGATAATTGAGATAGGAGGTATACAAAAATGGCAGCAATTCATTGAAGTAACTATTTTGATTTACATCCTAATATATCTGTTTCATACATACATAGATTGTATTGTAATAGTTACGGGATGTGCTTCTGACTAGATCTTTTATATTATTCTGGAAAAAATAATAAAAAATAAAAAAATACGAAAATAATTATTCTAAAATGTTAGATAAATGTTTGGTTCACAATAGGATCCACTGTGACCTAGAAACTAGACAATATATATTCCAATTGTTTTACATTGGTTTATTTCCGTTTGGAGACACTCAACTGAACAACACAACTGGTTTGATTTGCCTCTTCTCAGACCTCTGCTGTCCACATAAATCTCACAATCCAATCATTCTTACTTGCTTAGTTTATATATATATATACATATATATATATATATATATATTTTTTTTTTTTTTTTATGCGGTTTTCACCAATAGTTAAAGTGATTGATGAGGAATAATTTGTCTGTATAATTTGTCAAGGTTATGTGTAAATTGGTTGGAATATATCGATAATTGCTGGAATTGTTGTAAAAAGTCTAGCCGCCTATGGGGTTGTCATCGAAGACGCTGTCTAATGCCTTTGAGATAAAACAAAACAATGCATGGTAGAATATTCGTTTTTATAAATCTAAAAAAAATGTCCACAATATCATTTATATATCTTTAACGATAGCATAATATACCCATTATAGTTTTGTCTGTCGGTCCTACG
The DNA here is from genome assembly GCA_964056705.1 of Troilus luridus. Classification (NCBI taxonomy): domain Eukaryota; kingdom Metazoa; phylum Arthropoda; class Insecta; order Hemiptera; family Pentatomidae; genus Troilus; species Troilus luridus. The sequence goes on from CAXKTH010000054.1 coordinate 109,246, forward strand.
ACAGACATAACATGTAAGCATAAAATGCTCAACGGCGCACAGTGGAACGAATCAACGCATTTGTTGGACATTGGACCAATTCTCAAATAACTAAATTTGTCCTTTATTTTGATCTTAAATTATACTTTATACTTCTTCTCAACAAAATCCATAGATAAATTAATTGTGAAATTAAATCTTATATGAAAAATTCTGAATTGAAATATAAATTTTTCTAAAAACTCATATTTTTAAAGCAATCTATTGTCTGAGGTAATGGATTAAATTAATCGTGCACCTAATGGAAAAAAACTCATCCATAATAAGATATTTTAGGCAAATAAAACTTAGGATTATTTCAAACGTTTGGGAATTTTCGTTGAAAATTGGGGGAGAAAACTAAAATAATCAATTGCGAAAATCGCTCAAAATCGCCCAAAAAACTACCTTCACAGTAAATAACTAGAATGTTTGAAGTTTTTTTTCCATTAGTCGGATTCTGCTAATAGGTGCTATTTTCCGAGAAAATGATTTTTTTCTTTTCCGGGCCTTGAGAATTAATTTAAAATAATTTCTGTTGATATTGGCGTCTACTTTTCGCAAGTTTTCATTTGTTTACCAATGTTTGTTTACATTCATTTATCCGAATCCTTATCTAACATAATAGTATTAACAATGAAACTTAGTTTGTGTGTGGTATTTGAACGACATATGTGTAATGGTGCACATAGGTGCAATAGTCCCTACAACAAATCGTCAAGTTTTTAAAGTTTTATTTATTTATTTTTTTAATTTTTATTTCGTTATTTAAATAAAACAATTTTATATAGGCACCTACATTTATTATAATTTTGATGTATCAATTATACCTAGTGTATTAACTAACATAAGTAATTATCAATTATTATATTCATTTTGTTTAATAATTAAATTATTTGGTTTGTTACTTTTTCCTTTGTATAACTTTATTTAATACCTATGTATCTGTCTTTCCATATAATACTGTATTGTACCCATTCTAGTAGTATATAGGTACAATGTTAGATAATAAATTATCTAACATCGAAATATCAAATCTAGAATTTTTACACGTTTCCCCTAAAATGTTTGATCCTGTTTATCATATAATTAAATAGTCCATTCACAATGCTTTAAAACCGTAGCAATAGCCTTATTCTAGGAGAACCAGAAGCGGAGATATTCATAAATGTCCAGGCCTCCCTAACGCTCGTTCCACTGTGCGGCGGGTCGCTGGTTAAAAAAAAAATTAAAAACAATGTATATACAATAAGATCATTAAAATTCTTAAAAACACTAGACAATGGATAAGACGTCTGTCGAGGCCCGTGTTAAACAATTTCATTTATGTTTCATTACATTAAATTGGATATAAATAAATAAATATAAATTAATAAAAATAATCAAAAATTTAATATATATAAATTGGACTAAATTTCATAAACTAATATAAGTATATTTCATATTTTTTTTTTTAATTTAACTTAATTTTTTACTAACAAATTCCTATTTTTGTTATCTTTTCATTAAGATGTTATCATTTGTAATCCAGAAACATACGTGAAATAATTAGATGTGATTATTGTTAGTTGAAAACTTCTACCAACTTCTTATTTATTATTTTTTATATAAATTTATAAAATGTACGTAAAAAGTACGTGTAGGATATAAGTTTGCTTTGTATAACAGTACATCATGTTGTTATAAACTTCCGATTCCGAATATATATATTAAATCTCTGTCTAACATATCCTGCAGTACGGATTATGTGCAATAATTATGTTCTGTTTAAAGTAAAATAATTAATATAAATCATAGCATTACATCGGTATGCTATGTTCGGTTTGCCAACATACCAGTAGCGATATTAAGGTTGAACTTATCAGGAGATTCAGGCTCAGAACGAACAGAAATTCCAATTTTCTTTTTATTTGCGAACTGATATGAAGGCATCGGTGGCCAATGTCCATATAATACGTAATTTACTTTTTCAGGATTGTCGTTTTAACGGAAATAAGGGAAATGTTCGAAAATGTTTTAGTTGAGGTAACCACAAAGTATAAAACGGCTGATAATAATAATATCATATGTTTATATAATAATATTATGTAATATATATATACATAAAGTTTCCGATGTCTATGAAATTAGTAAGATTGGAGTGTTACGCGGTTAGTATTATAAAGCTTCGATCTTTATTGTGCTCAGGTAAGGTTAAAATTATAGATCAAATTATTAGGTATAAAAATCAAAGTATAAGAAAAATATTCAATTTAAAGTTGTGAATAAAGAAAACTTATAACATTTTGTAGTGAACAATTTAAAATTGAATTTGTCTGAAGAAAAAACTCGTTTTGAGAAAGGAAGAAAAATATGCAATATAAGATAATGACAGTTCGAGCGATTTGAATAATTATTCAATTGGAAGAATTAGGGTTAGTCCACCGTTAGCCTGATTTTAATGATATTATTATTATTATTATTGCTATTTAAATTTATTATTTCAAAATATATCAATATCTCAACTGTCGGATGCATTAATGAAATTTTTCTTCTTGATATTACATAGCTAATTCCACTTCAAACAAATCCTATTATCTGATGCCACCAGATTGGCCTCAACCAAAATCATTATACCCTATCAGATGAGATAATTATTTAGTCATTAGTTTGACTCAAATCGGCTAATCACACGAACGTAATTACTGTCCGTTATCATGGAATTTAATGAGAAGTTCATTCATATAACAGGCTCTCTCTCTCTCAAAAAAAAAAAAAAATTGTTTCTAAATTTCCTTACTTAATCCACACACACACATATATAAATTTATATATATTATTTATATAACCGGAAGGTGGACCTACAGGTTGGTGTCTGACATAGGTTCGTGGTATGACCGTAATCATGGTGAGGTGGATTTTCACATAACACAACTATGAACATGGATGCTTTAGAGCCTACAAGTACAGATTCAAACTCGACGACAGTGCTGAATACCCAATGTCTATGGCGGTAGAGGAAACAGCAGAGCATTAATTTTTTTAATGTACCCGGAGCTGGCTTGTGGAAAGCTGACTCCTGAAAATTTGGTTAGCTGCAAGGTAAAGTCGGATGGACAGTGGGCATCGGTGAAAAAATTCGCTGTCCTCAAAAGACTGATAGAGGAGGAAAGCAGAAGAATCCTGACCAAGAAGCTACAAGCTGGAAGTGGCCATGAGGCTGCCTGCACACAGCCGTTCCCCTCCACGAAGTAATACCTGACGGCGGTCCCGTGGAGTCTGGAAAACAGGTGTAGGGAGGTGGTCTTAGTTGGTAAAAATTCCACACACGGATAGTTACGGGCCTAACCGCGTCTTTTGAAGATTTCCCATATGAACACACATATATATAATTATATGGTATAGAACAATATACAGATACATTATTTTTGTGAATGTTCTGATTATTCCAGAATTGGCAAAATTTTAACTGTTGGATGTTTTCTCTATTTTGGATACAGTGGTACATTGGTTAGCATAACAAACTATGTACTATTTCCAAGATCTCGGATTCGTATCCCGGCAATTGACCATAGGACTTTTTAAAGGGATTAAAAATGCTTGGTTATGGCGTCCCTAAGGAAAGGAAAGGCGATAAATGGGGGCCTGAGGCTGTGCAGATACACGATAAAGATCCCTATCCTAATTACACCTGGATACGAAAAATTTTCCTCCGTAGCATCGTCTGATTAGCCATAGCAGCATAAAGTGAAGTTAAATGAATAAACAAACGGTATTTTATATACTTGGGGGTTTGGTTTCCGAATGGATTTAGTAATTATATTGTGTCTTTTGCTGACAAATATTCTTCTCTGAAGCACTCTTGAAAAGATGAGCAGCTCTTATCTAAAAAACTAATTGGTGAATACTATGCTTTATCCAGAAAAAGGAGATTGTGTGCTGGGTAAATCTTGAGTTCAAACTAAATGGCGCAGAATTAATGTAATTACATATATCGACTTCAATAAACTGTATGATTATATCAGAATTCGGAATCGACCAGAATGCTTTAAATCATTAACAAACACTTTAGGAACTTATTCCAGAGTGAAATTTCAGAGACTTTTGAATTCAAGACTGGAATCTTCAGGAGAGACGGGCTAAATAAGAGAATAATGTTTGTTTGAATTATTATTTGATTGATGAAATTGACCAGTATTAAAAAAAAATATTAGGAAAAAAATAAGCATACTAATAAGGCAAAGAAAAAATCCTGTAATAACAACCTGTAGAATAGGGAACATTGTTAAAACTTAAAATTAAAAGTACTATGGCAGCTAGAATATAAAGCAGTTGTCCACCTGATGATAAATATTACCTACCCCCCCCCCCCCTAATTTGTTACTTTTAAAATGTTAATTGAAACAGTTAAAATAAATATTCATTCCATGAATTTGGAGCGAAATTAAATCTTGTACTTTGAATGAGCTCCAGAATATTCGCTTGGGCATTGGGTTGTGTTGGTAGTTGCATAAATTATGCCTGCACGCTGGACTATTAACTTCAGCATTCAAAACGCTGATTGCGCTCCGTTAAATCTGAATTAAGCCTAAGATATATTGTGTCGTTTTTCTTTTCTTTTTCTCTGTAAAGCTAAAAACAATTTGTTTGTAGCACGTCTTTCATGGTATTATAATTTCCTGAACACCCCTTGGAAGGGTTATCTATGGTGTGATGGTTAGTACAACTACCTTTTTTGCACGAATCGCGGGTTCGTAGCCAGGCACGTGGCCTTAGAGCATAACGGCAGTAAAACCTTAATTATGCTTTCATTCGGAGGGAACTTAAAATTGCTGTCTCAAGCCTGTGTGGTGTCAGTTAATTACATATAATATTTAATTATTATAATCATTAAAGATCTCTATCCTTATTATGCCAAGTAGGCAAACTACAACACTCCCAATACAGCAGAAATGATTAGTCATAGTAGCACAAAATGATGTTTTTTTTGGTTTAAAAAATAATATATTTATTGAAATTTACAACTGTATACAGAATAAATAAAGTAAATATAATGAATGAATACATTGACATGAAAAGACAAGTAGAGAAACTACTTATAAAAGTACTCAAATAAAAAGTTCGCTTAGAAGGTCACGAAGACATCTTCTTTTCAGACGCCTCGGAGGATTATCAGGAATTGAAGTGGTTGCAAGGTTTGAAACTAGTGGGTTTGAGTGGAAATGAAGTTTGTTATGAAAAGATTGATATCGGATTCGGGCCAAATCACCAATAAACGGGACATTAAGGTCATTTCGGTTTAATTTGTTCGTAACAAAGTTAGAAGTATTGGGGATTTTTGATTGTTAGTATTGAATTAGTCATCAAAAATGATTACTAACCAGCTGTTTTTTTTTTACTTCTTCTTTTTTGACTTCGTTATCGATACATATTGGAAGGAGGGACTCTTTGATCAAACCATACATTTTGTAGGACAAATATTTTTTCAAATAATTATATAATTATCTTGAGATTTAACAAAAAAAAACCCAGCTAGTAATACATTTTTTATAATCATCAAATCGACATATTTTATCCCTGCTACCTCTTTTAGCTACCACAATCGAGAATTTTTGCACAGGAAATTGTTGGGCGTCTCATCGAAACGAAGCTATTCACGAAGATTCAGCTTGATACCAATCAAGTGAAAAAATGGACAACGGGTCCTGGACTATGAGGAATTCGATGGCTTAGTTGAGCCCCAAAGCGTTATTCCGTAAGTCCAGATGGGTCTCATGATTGTCATGTATATGAGTCTCTCTCTTGTAGTTAATTGGGAGCTTAGAGCGTTTGTCTAGTAAATGTTGAAGTAGCCTGAAACGACGAGCTATTTCTTGTCGTTTCAGTCTAGTATGAGGATTCCAAGTTAAGCGTTTGTCAAGGTGTGAAATGATGTTAAACAAACAAACTTTACCTAGTGTGACCTGTCTTTCGTAATTGGGAGATTGAGCACCGGACCGTTGAGGAAAAATGAATTAGCTCAATCGCAACAGCATAGGTAAGAGTGAATAAAAAGAATTATTTACAATAAATTAAAAATTATGTAATATTTACATATGTGACTTCAAATTATGAAATACAAAATTAAAAGTAATGAAATGAAATGACTAAAATTTTGTGGGGAGTTAGCCCTAGTGCAACGTTTTTACCATTTCGCTCTGTTATAACGGTTGTTGAGGAGAATCCAGGATAGACCTGCTGCAGTGGGAACCAATGCCCTACAAACGCATATAGTATCATTAACATTTTAGTACAATTTCCACCAAATCTGGCCCTAATTATTTCTGGAACATGGGTCTCATTCGTTCAAGTTTAAGCATGAGAATATTGAGCTATTCAAAGTCATTAAAAATAGATATATTTATATTTAAGTTGATCGATCAAAAAAAAAAAAAAAAATGAAGGGTAGGTAGTCAATACATAATAGCAATGTTTCTAAGCCAACGCTTGTGCAAGGAGATTACTTAACTGAGGTACACAAAACCACCAGGTTTACCTCCATTTAAGGGGAACCTACTTTATAATTGGAAAGTAAGCCACAGGAGATAATCTGGGGATGCCAAGGGTCCATTTTCGGCTGCTAACAGAAAAAATAATTTATCAGGCAAATTCTGATTCGAACTCGAGATATTAAGCGCTTCAACTCAGCGTTCAGAACACCGATCCACACTTCACCATTGTTAAACGCAAAATAAATTTTAAAAAATCAAACCAAGTGAAAACATTTTTTTTTTAAATTGTTGAGGATCTAAGGGAATAAATATTTCGAATAACGTATAAACAATTTTTATTCTTGAATTAACATTTTTTTATATAATAAAATATTTTTATCGGATAGTAATAACTACAACCTGCTACACTTAAAGGCTATAAGCACTGTTTCAAGGTCAACGGTTGGGTGAGATAATGATTTGGTCGACCTCACACTCTACCGTCAATATTTTTTACGATTAAAGGACACATTTTATCGGTGAGCCCCGGGAGAGACTCCAGACAACATCTAGATTAAATTCTTTTTATGCCACAGACGGATTCTAACCCGTTACCCTAAGCGCTCTACACATTGGGCCCCTACCCCGGTCCGTTCTTAAGAGAAAATACTAAAAGACGAATGAAATATAATCGCTAATTGAAAGTAATGACCTTGGTATTTAACCTGCTAACTATCTGAGGCGACCCTGTTTGATCTTCCAAGTTGTCACTCGCTAGCCGTGAGGATATCTCAATACCACTAGCAAATGATATGTGAGAATTCCTTGTGGAATAACTGAACCGAATAAGGACGAGTGGATTTTGTACACTAATGGTCTAGCTCATTACGACCGAAAGTGTCAACAAATAAATTGTATGTCAAATATAGTAGTTCGAAAACATAAACAAATATTATCCATTGACATATATATATATATATATATATATTAGCTCTCTCAAATAATATTTTATTAATAGGCATCGTTATAATAATGATCATGAATAAACTTAAAACAATCGAAGCCTTGCTTTTGCATAATTCATTTTAATTGTTAATGCAAAATGATTCAATTTTAGGACAGCCTAAACAAGAGTATAGATTTATTTCAGTTGAAAGAAATTGGGTCTGGATTTCAGTTTATTAATAATTCTAAAAAAAAAATAAAAAAATTAGGTGATCTTAGAGATGACCTAACACTCGAGTAATGAATTGAACTCCAAATTGAAGTAATGGTAAAGTTAATATATTTTTCAATTTGAACTATAGTGATATTTGGTAGCTGTAATGAAGTACACGCTTCTCAACTATATCAAGAGTGATATAAGAATAATTACAGAATGGAGAATACTTGTGACTTTTCTCTAGGTTTTAGTTTCAGACCGGCTGCAACAGATAAATTATTTATAAGGCTAACAGTCGAGAATTGACTTTTTTTTATCTGTTGGACACCCAGCCACAAAAAAAAACCTGTACCACTACAGGTACAACTACACTGTAGGTACTGTACAGTTTTATGGTGAACGGTTTTGCAAGGAGGTGACTTGTCCTAGGTCACGCTCGGCCGCCAGATTTCTCCCCTTATTTTGGGTACCCTATTTTTATAATATTCTATAGAGGCTGGGTGAGCCCCAAAAGGGTCCTAGATCCTGGATGATCCATCTCCGGCTGCAAACAGACTAAATAAAAGTCTAGCTTGCCACGGGATTTGAACCAGGATTTCCGGAATGGCAACTCAGTGCTCTACCACTGAGCCACTCCGCTCCCATATATACAGTTAAGTGAAAGTAAAATCAATTCCTATCTAAATAATAAATTTAAAGACTTTCATTAATAATGAACATTTTGATTACGCCGTATTTGTGTTTAAATATGTAACTACATCACCTAAAATTAAATAAAAGAGTCGTTTATAAATAAAAGTAAATTAATTAATATTAACAAGTGGTGGAGAGATGACTGAGTTAATATAGAGAAGGGTTTTTAATTCTATGAAGTGACCATAACAGTTTAAATCCGGATAGTACGACGATTTTCCATTTTAATCTCATTTAAGTACTCCCTGGGTTTTGCGAGACGTCATGGAAAATTCAATTCAACCCTCTCTCTCATACCTACCGCTTTCAACCTTTTAAAATTTTTTTTAAGACGTCACGTAATAGCCTCATGTTTGCTTCAGAATTTTTCGTTTAAACGGTTGTCGAAGCAAACGGACTACACGCTGTTTCTACTATTTAAACACCTTTTATGTCGAAATCCCCTGTTGATTCAACTTTATATTTATATATTTAGACAGAAATGAACGTTTAAATTACACATGACACATTTTCATATATAAAATTATACATTATATATTTCTCTATTATATTAAAAAAGTTCTATACAACGGCAAACGTTTTTTCCCGTACTCGATCAGTCCCTTTCTTAAAGATTAGAAAATCACAAAGCATATATTCTTTAAATATTTTGTTTTGAAGGGAAAAGATTTTCCCTGGCCAGGATTTGAACCCGGGTCGCCTGCTTCTCCGTAGCAGTGCTCTAAGCCACTGAGCTACCAGGGGTCGTATTCAAGTTAGACGAATCCGTTCTCTTCACATATCCTAAATCCCCGTGTTCTCGCATTTTTTGCGACTTATACACGGAGAAGAATGTTCATTGAACATTATTTTAATTATAATCATGTTGACATACATCAATATATTATTTATTTGCATTAATTGTTATTTTTATGGTAATTATGCAAAAACATTTAAAAATAATTAACATAAAAATAACAATTAATAAAAATAAATTACATATATTCTTTAAGCTGGTACACAAAATACAGCAATGAATTTTAATATAAATCGGAATCAATAATCCTATATTTCGGTTTGAGGATTGTTATTTCATTACAGAAAATATGGTGTAAAAAGAGTAAGGCATTTTCCCTGTCATAAAAACATTTTCTTATATATAAAACAAACCTTAATTTTAAAAAAAAGGTAAAATAAAATGGGTACTCATATTTGAATGGGCTCGAGAGAAGGGTACAAAATAATATCTAAACTGAACTTCAATTCCAAGAATATATCGAGGTAATTCTCTCAAAACGTTTAAGTACCTAATTTCGTACATTTTTTTTAAATAATAAAAATATTTATTTTAGAAATTATTCAAATTCCATTTTGTTTTACAATTAAATGAACAGTTGAATAGTTTGTATACTAGGGTACTCCCCTAATTATAATAAGGTATAAAATCATCTTTTGTATTTCATAAAATATAAATTATACTAATAAATAGAATTATAAATAATTAAATCCAATATCAGCAACTTACAACTTGCTATATTTAGAAAAGGCATTTTATAAATCAGACACAGTCAGCTAGACAACTATACTAGGGGGGTATATACAAAAATACAGTAAAAAAAACAAACATATAAAGAGCATTGTAAATTATGACAGTTTTTGTAAGTTGTTAAGATTTAAAATGACTATAAATAAATTGTAAAATTATGATGGAACGATAATATATTCAGAGCATTGTACATCTAACAGTTTTTTTTCATTGTTTAAAAACGTTGTAAATACTTTTCACAGATCAGGAAATGCATTGACATTGACTTAAACCTCTTAGAGAGAGCTATGTTGACTGAAAGCTTTAATCTTTTCGTCTGGTTCTTGCAACGTCAGCTGATTGGACATTTGATCTCCGGACTTGGTTGAGTTTAGTGAAGCTTTGCAGTGGGGGTGATTCTCTAGAAAAGGGCAATTCCCACGAAAGGGATTTTCAAAAAAAAAAGTAGAGCTCTTTACAAAAAAAATAGTGTTCTTTTGCAGATTATTAAAGAAATCATTCACATTTTAGAGGCTAAACTTATTTTTTATAATGTTTATAGATAATAAATCAAAACAAAGAAAATATTTTTGTTTTTAAAAACTAGCTAATAAAAGGATGTCAAATGTATCAATGAAATATATTAAGGAAATGTATTAATGTATTATACTTTAATTGTTTTATGTACCCACTGGGCAATACCTACAAATAATCTCAAACAATAGGTCACTAGGACGCCTGAATGTTTTTTGGGTTCAGTACAAAATAGAAATTTTACTGTTACTAGGCTAACGGTTGTGTTCTGAGGAAATTTTACCGAGATCTTGCTCCAACGCCAGATTTGTCTCCCAATTATAGAGGCTGGGTTAGTTCTAGAAATGTCTGCAGATCCTAGAGAGTCGATCTATGGCTGCCAACAGATTAAATAATATATCTTTCACAGCCGAATTCGAACGTGGTATCTTCAGTAATCTATGATTTAATCCAAATAATCTAATGATATAGTAGTAAAGGCAAAATGGACTTAACTAAAATGATACTCTTGTATCACGTTCTCCATCAGACCATTGAGCGAAAACTAATAGACCATGGGAGAAACGTAAGTGCAAAACGCCTGAGCTGTCAAAAACAATTGGATATCTTAAATTTACCCGTTTGTCCCACTGAAGTTTTAAGAGAGATTTTAGTCGAAGCGATGTCATTTTATGATTCTTAAAATTTACAACACTTGCCATGTGTTATTTTTATATTTTAAGTCAATTTTTTGGTCATTTATTTTGTTTCCTTATAACCGATAATATTTTTTATTTTCAGAGTTCAAGTACTCTATATTATAGTAATAAAATATGATAATAAATACTGATATACAATGTTTATTTTTATGATTAAATTAAAATTAAACACTACTTTCCTTATTAATTTTAATAAGGAAAGTTTCAACTTAAAAAAAAAAACAACATCGTTTCTGGATTCCGTTCCATTATGAAAATAATACTGAAATCTGTTTTTAACGGCACGCCCTTAGAGACCACGCAAATATTATTTTCTCTCCTTTTCACACCCCTTCTCTCCTCTCTTTCTTCCCATCTTTTCTTTCATTTTTAATGATTCAACTCTTCTAGAAATATACATTTTTATAATAATATCCATGCGATGACATGATAATACATTTTTATAGACAGATTATTATTTTTTCACGGTAGGGACTTAATTCTTTTCTACAAAGTTCTTGGATATCACTAATAAACTTGATATTGCTGTTGCTATGTATTTATCCAACGTAGTGACGATATGCTGCTTTGGCTAATCTGATGATGTTACAATGCGAGTCTTGAATTTTTGCATGGAGATCTGTACATAACAGATCATTATTATATCTATAATAAGGATAAGGATTTCAAACGAAAACCTGATATCTCAAAGGCTCGTGACCACATTTTACGCCCATTCCGAAGGACGTAATACCTAGGGTTTTTTTTATTATTACTTAGGATTATTAGTCCAGTATCCCTATTATCGGGGGTAGAATTCATTTCTCTTATATTTTGAAGCAAAGGATCAGTTTTTGAATGTGGTTACGCCCATTTTACATCCCTTTGTTATATTAATGAAAATAAATTAACACATAAATAATATAAATCAACTTAAATGTCGGATCTGAAAATTTGAAAATGTCCATCGTCACTTTATTTTTCTTTAACAGTTCGTTCTTGTTGGTAATTACCAAAGGCTTGATCCAAATCAACTTATTCATCAACGTCAAAATCGACGTATTCAAACTCGCAAGGTTACCATAGGACTTGGACAAGGTTTAGCAAGCCAATGCTGTTGGTGTCAGCATTGAGCCATGAAAACTAATCACACTTGGTGGTTGAAATAAAAAATATTCAGGGATATAAGTCTTTATGAAGGCTAACCTCACATATTCATTTCAAAATTCACAATAACAAGTATCTTTTAAATATTATTAACAAAATTTGCGTTTTGCAGTTAGTGAAGCCTTCTGAATTGTAGAATTTACGAATATTGCAAGTAAAAATATATTAATTTGTATATGTATTAGTATAAATAGAAAAATGGTAAAGAAAGTCCTGTGACAGGTCATGTAAAATCTGTTTATACAAAACTAATCAAAAATAATAGAACGTCGTGCAGCAGTAAATTAAAAAAAAAACTGTACCACTACAATCCATGAAAAGTCTTGGGTTCAGTATATAGCTGAGACTGTATGACCTGGGGGTTATTCCCCTCAATTAAGGATACCCTTTTTATCTATAAAAGCCTTTAGGCTGGGTGAACCCTACCAGAGTCTGCAGGTCCCGCAGTGTCCATCCCAGGGGTCTGTTAAGCTTTTAACATGTTAAATAATCACAAAGCCAGCAAGACCTAAAGTTAAAGTTATAAAGTTAAAGTTTAAAATTAGGACTCTTCATATGTGTGTATATATGAATTGAACCACTGATTGAAAAAAGGGAATAAGTGACTGAAACCTATTTTTTTTTAGAAATAACTCAAAAAACTGTCTAAATAGATTTCTGTTGATCATACAGAATAACATTAAACATGAAAAATATACTTTCATACATGGGAAATCTTAAAATATATCGATTACAACATTATTTTATACTTTTTGGATGTAAGAACTATTTATTTATTTAAAAGTTATTCCCTTTTCCCACTCATTTGGTTATAATATGTAGTTGAGTTTTGTTTGATATATTTTACCAAGTACTGCACTGTATTCAGATATATTGTATGGTAAAATCATTAATGATATATTGAAAATTGTTTCAAATACAAATTTATTACCATTTTAATTACAAAAGTTAACACAGTTTTTACTTGACTTGGAAAATTATACTTTACTCGTCATCTTCGGTTCCCTCTTTTGTTTTCCATGATAAAATGCGTGTATAGAACAGCCTCTTGTCATCTGGTACGTATTATAAGATTTTTCCCAAATCATCTAGTTTTTTTTGTTAATACCAACAGAACCATCGTAGGCTTTGTTTCAAGGAAGATGCAATTCCCTTGTATTTCCCTTTATAAGTTTGAAAACATCTTCGTCAATCCATCTGCATTTTTTGTATTTTTCTTATTAAAAATTTAACTTTTTAGTTCTGAAAGGAATTGCTTAATTTCTTAATTCAGTGGCCACCAATCCTTGAAGTTTAAGATTTCTTCGTTTGTAACCTGTTAGACAGTAAAATGGGTGTCTTTTCTTCGAGCGCTTGTGATCATCTCGTTATACTGTGATGTTAGGTATACACGGTCATGTTTCCTTATAACACGTTTTACACAAGGAAAGTTGCGATCACAAACGCTATGCCCCCTTTCTTGGAAATACTGATGGATATTGTTAACTCTTTCTGTCACTGTAAGTCCTAAAAACAATCTCGTTAGGGTGCGGTTTCGAATTTGTCCCCCACAAGCATCGCTAAAGACATAAAGCTCATTTACAGACTCTGATAATAAGTTGGATATGTAATGACTTAAAAAACTACATACCTCACGAGGTCCTTTTTTTCCCTTCACCTTCGTGGCACGTGTAGAAGACTGGACTCCTGTCTGCTGAATTATGCACACAAAATACACACATCCACAGTTTGAAATACTTCTCTAGTTATTACCTTGTTCCGCTCACCACCAGACACACAACCTATTGATTTTTAATGGCCTAGAGCTATTGAGGTATCCTCATTTTCTGCTCAGTAGATGTGCCTACACATGATAAGAAAAATGGCTTTCTCAGTTTATATTACAGCAAAAATCGAGTTATTTCCTTTTTCCACTCAGTGGTTCAATTGTATTGTATATTTTATGAACAATTATTTTATATATATATATATATATATATATATAAACATTCTTGATCACTAACTATACCTTCTTTCATTCCTTTAAAACGAATGCCGACCTACCTGCATTTCTTAATCCTCTTTCATTGAGCTTGCGCATCATATTTCATCTTTCCTTGTCGGAAATTCTCCATTATTTCTGCTACTTTTGTAAATATCCCTCAAAATTTTAATCATCTAATTTTTAATTTATTAGTTTAAATCTGGAGTAGTTCATTTGTTTTTAATTAAAAATTAAAAAAAATATACATTTAAAAATTATTTCATATTCTCTAACACCTTGTTACAACGTAATAAAGATTGATTTGGGAAGCTGTAATTTCAGTCAGTGTTAGTCTACGAAGTGATGTACCAACAATTCGTGATTTTGGTACAAAAAACAAAAAAATATTGTTAGGTACCAGGAAAAAAGCAGTGAAACAGATATAAAACCGGTAAGCTGCTGGACCAGATAAAACATATAAATACTGGCTAAAGTGTTTTTTAATAAACGTGTATGATACACTGTACTGCCGTTCGCGTAAAACGAAAATCCTGCTAAGCTCGGTTTTATGTCTTCTTATCCTCCAAAACACTGAAGCTATTGTTTTTATTGATTTTTTATTTAAAAATATGTATAAAAGGTATGTTTGGACAAATGATAATTAATGATGCAAAATCTTTACTTTAATGTTTAATCCTTACGATTGACATTAATTTACTTCATTCGTCAGAGCACTTTTTAGTAAGATTTAATAAAAATAGAAAAAAAAAGAAAATTTTGTGTTAAAACTTATAAATGCATCAATAAATAGAACGAAAAATATCGGGCATATAATTGTAATAAAATATTTGTATCTATAAATATCAATTCGTATAAGGCGACAACTTAAAAAAAACTAAGTATTAGTTATGTAGTTAGGTATTTCGGTAAATACTTGTAATGACATTAAAATAGTATAGATAAGATTTTTAAAAAAATAATGTGATTGGATATACGCAATTAATAATAATGATACAAGTAATTTAAAAAAAAATCAGATAAAAAGATTAATCTAACAACAAAACGTTAACAATAGATTTATTATTATTTAGAACAAAACAGAAAAAAGTAATACTTGGAAATAAATTTATAAAATCTTGTAAGTATCTATTACTTAAGAGTACTGACATTAACTCTCGTTTATTTGAATTATTAATTACTCTGTTGATCCATTCTTATTATACCAATATCCAAATATTTTATTAGTATTATTTTTATCATAACTGTTATTAACGTATTTCTGATGAATATATTTCTTTTTTTTTTGTTTATTTCAATTATTTAATTTTTCGGTTTTTGTTTCCTATTTATTCAATTATGTTATTTAAAAAAAAAATCTTATTTATTCAGCTTCGGTTTTTTCTCTTTTTTTATTAATATTTCGGTTTCTTGTAAATAACTCAATACTATTTGAGAATTTATCTCGACCTTCACCCTGACGATTTCCTTTTCCTTATAATTTGTAAGGTCTACTATTATTTATTCAAGACGAATAAATATTTATAATTTCTTACATAAAAAAAAATAAAAAAACAGAAATCTTGGGAATAACTCTCCTACAAGTTGTTCCATTGTAAATTGATGTAACAGAACTTCTCCTTACGCTATTTGTAATCTTATAAAATTTGTTTATATTGTGATGGTAAAGTTCGGTGATATTCGCATCGGGTTAATATATTTTTATAGATTATTATAAAAATATATTAACTTAATAAAAATATCCAATATTAATAATGCATTCTGCTGTCAGAGTTCAGACATTGATGACCTCTTGACCCAACTCGACCGCAAACACAATTCCTAAATTATCCAACTGTCGCTAACAAGTGAAGTAGGTGTGCATACTGATGATTCGTCTATCAAAACTGGACCTCTACTGTTTGGGTTCGATTCCTTTTGAACATTCACATATGGCATACTAAATTGGTCTTCTTTCCAAGTGTCAGCTTCAAACGTGAATATCGTTTAGTAGTGTCTGGACATTAGCGTTTCGCCTTCATTTCAATAAGAGTTGCAAAATTCAAGGGTTTCATAAAATTGAAACAAATTAAAATATTTGTAATACCTTTTTTTGGTTCAAATAATACTGGAACAGAGAAAAAAGATTTGGGTTTCTTAAAGGTTTCGGTAACTTCGTAATCGATCGAAGGTATGGTTATTTAGTGTTATATGAAAACACGTTATGTAATTCAGAGAAATCATTTACAAAACATTCTTTTGATTTGATACCCTTGTTAATTGATAAACAGCAAGGCATTACAGCCTGAACTAGAAAAGCTTCGCTTGATGAGAGCCAATTTCTTCTTGGTGAAAAATAAAACGGCTTGTTTGTGTAAAATACATATAATGAAATACATGAACTTGCAATCACTAAGGATAAAACAGCTACCTGATGTGGTTTTACTACAGACAAATATTGCTTGAGGTTGAAAAGACAGCTTGGAGGAGGTTATCAGACCCCACGACGTAGCCCTCTCCACCGACGCACAATCGCATTCTAGTATCGTGGCAAACGGACCCAGATCCATCGATTTTGACTTTTCGGGGACAGCACTAGGAGCTACATAATATTCACCTAAATCGTCCATGTGGATACCTTAGGGAGGCTATTGACATTCCGTAAAACCACAACACGATTCCCGATAGTAGTACAGGAGATAGGATCGTCACTTTACCCCGTCTTTGATAATTACCAGTATGCGGGCATCACATAACCAAGGGGATATTTCAAGGAATCCTGGGAGCGTAACTTTGGTTTTGTAAGCCGATGCATCCCGTTCAGCCACCCCAAACCTATGTAATATAAATCCTACCACTATTCATGGAATGTCTTGGGTTCAGATTATCGTAGAAACAGTAATGTTGCTAATACCACGGTTCTACATAAAGGTGATATGGCGTGGAGATCGTGCTAAATCGCCTGGTCTCTTAGCAAAGGGCTCTCAACTTTATAGAAACAGGGAAAGCCCCAGGATCTACTGATTTATACAGGTTTGATCTACTGCTGAATAGAGAATAAATAATTCATCTCCCATTGAACTCGTGACCTTTCGATTAGAAGGCACAATAAGCTGTAATTCTTTATTTTGCTCCTGAGAATCCAGAATCCCCCTTGGTTTCTGTGGCATAACGACCCTGAAGAAAGAATTTAATATTAAATAGAAGAATTCCTGATCACAAAGGAAACCTATTTAAATTCCCTCAATACGAACTTATGGTATACTCTATCCATAATAGTACAGAGCAACTTTAGTGTAAGATTATATAGTAGTGACATCAGAAGAATTCAAAAAGATAAGAAGAACTCCTCTATTTTGTTTCTCTCCCTCTCTTTTTTTTTTTTTTTTGGTTTCGACAATTCTCTAAGAGTAAAGTCGCCTCATCTTTTGTCAGACTGAAATAGCAGTTGAAAGTTTTTAATGGGGTTGGGTTTGAAATTACTAATGGAGTTCTAGTTTAAACTTTTTACAAACTCTGTCTTGAATATACAGCGACTATAAAAAAAAGACTCAACTAAACTCGTAAGTGTAAGTTCAAGGGTCGTTAAGTGAAAGATTAAAGGTCAAACAAGTTTAGAATTTCGTCCTAATTTAATATTTCGTTTGATTATACAGTTGCCTTGACAACACAAATATTTACATTTAAGGAGATCAAAAATTAAAAAAAAAATGAGAAGACATGATTAATGCAGAGCTGAGCCTAAAGGGATTTCAAATATTGGGTTGTAACTGATGAAATGTCAGTTTCGTTTATTTACAGTTTTCTTTCCATTATGGATTAGATTATTTGTACAAAAACAATTATGTTATGTATACCGTTTGAAACATCATTTAATCCATTTTCATTATCAGTCTTACTTTTCCTTTTGAAAGTGAAGCAACGTTTTAAAAATAAATAAGAATAAAATTATGTCTTCCGCGGAAATTCTTATAATTTTTCTCGACGAATTTAAACTTGGCCATAGCGTCACGGAGGCGTTCTGAAACATTAATATTGCTTACGGTGAAGATAAAGACTGTGAGCGAAAGAACAATCTTCCGTTGGTTTGAAAAATTTCGGTCTGGGGATTATGCCAAAAAAAAAAAATTTAAAGAGCTGGTCGAAGCGGGCCCTTCCCAAACCACTCGTGAATTAGGTTCACAACTTGGAGCAAGTGCCAAGACTGTTTCCAGGCACCTTAAGGAGCTTGGTAAGACAAAAAAAGCTGGAAATATGGGTACCACATGAATTAAACCTGGCCCGGTAGCTCAGCAGATTGGAAACGTGCTCTGTGCAAAAGCTCCAGGAGCTGAATATCGAGGTCCTTCCTCACCCACCATATTCTCCAACTGATTTTTACTTTTTCCATTGTTTGAATATTATTTTAAGAAATAAAAAAATTGACAACAAAAATGCCCTGAAATCGGCCTTCCAAGCCTTCGCTTCTTCCTTGACACTTAATTTCAAGAGAGCGGGGATAGAAATGCTTTTTCCACTTTAGGAGAAGTGTATTGAAACTGAAGGATCCTATTTTGATTACTAAAAGTATTGTTTAATAATTCTTTTGCTAATAATTTAAATTTACACCTTCACTGACAGTTCATGTTACAACCCAATAAAATGGCGATTACATACCATGCTTGTAATTCTGTAGAATGGGTACCTGTATTTTGTTTGGTCATTTTGATACTGTTATATTAACCATTTTACAATATTAAATAAACCATAAGTTATCATAATTATATTTTAAATAGCATTTCACTTTTATGTTTTATTTTCTACTCCTGCTAGAGTAGAAAATTATATAAAAACAATAATTTAATCAAACTATAGAACAGAAATTGGAATTTGACGAATTTCATGAAAGCTAGAAAGAGGGCCTTGTATTACGACAAATACAGTTGCAGATAGATATATAGATATAAAATGCTCTTTATTATTAAATTATATACAGTGGATTATTTTATTTACAATATTAGCAACCACATCATGGTACTTTATACCGTACTTTATAGTTGTATATTGTGAAAAATTGGTTGGCTAATATTTTTCCCAAATCAGATATACTTAAACGTTACGGTTAACGATTAGAAACAGAATGAAGTATGGTGAAAAGACAATAAGAATATTATTTGTTGAACATTTCACATAACAATCATTATTGAGCTTGCTGTTCAGTATGTAGACGGCTGAGCTGCTATGCCGAAAGTTACTGGTTCAAATCCGACTTATTGCCATAAAACTTCGAGTTCAAAAATAAACTCAAAATATGACTTTATTAAAAAAAATACTTGTTTGAAATCGAATGTCTGATATGCAGTCAATACAATTGCAACTGAATGCTTAACTGAAAATTGCCAATTTTTGGGTTCTGTCGTTGTTCTTTTGAATATGTGTAATACTTTCTTATTCCCTGCTTATCTGTCTTGTTTTGGTTATAAAGCTTAAATATTTAATCTGAACTATAAAAAATAAATTCCACTAATATTACTTTTACTTATCAATCAGATATACTGAAACGGTACCGCAAATGATTGGAAGCAGAAAGAAATATGGCGGTAAGAGAATACGAAGAAGAGCCGTGAGATCTGTAAACCTCCTGGGGCTTCCCTAGACTTTATAAAGTAGGTAATTGGGAGAGAAAGCCTTCCGGTTGAGCGTGATATCGGACGAATCACCTCCCTGCTAACCGATGTCCTAGAAAAAGTATAGTCTCTACCATGTACTGAACCGAAGGCCCTTCGTGGATAGATAGCCTTGACAAGGTCAGGTACTGGTGCTACATAGGTATATATAGTACTACTGATACGTATGGATGCTTAAAATAGTTTAGAAATATATTGTATAGTGTTACGAGTTCTCCTTCCACTGTACGATAAATGTGATATTTGTAAAATAAACTTTACTCTCTCATATGATACGTTATTCAGCTTAGTTATTCAGTTCTGGGATAACTTGGCGATAGCCTTGTATGTACTCTTGGTTTACCTTTCAATAAGAGATAAAACTTTGGAAGAGAAAAGTTTTTAAGTACTTGGAGGAGGCTTGTTCAACTTCGACATAAACTTTCCCTTTGTGAGATTCTCCAGTATTAGGAATTAAGTAGGCTTTTCAACTAATAACAAACTAAAATATTGTTTTATAGAAGGGTATGTTAATTTTATATTAATGTAGAAATAAAATATTTGCACTAAGTTTCTATATCCTTTGAAAATAACAATTTTCATTTTTTTTTGAGTTGACAAGAAACCGCTCGACGTTTCAGGCTACTTCAACACTTACTAGACAAACGCTCTAAGCTCCCAATTAATTACAAAAGACTCATCTACATGACCATTATACACCTATTTGGACTTACGGAGTAGAGCTTTGGGTCTCCACTAAGCCATCGAATTACTCTCGTATCCAATCCCTACAGTCCAAAATCCTTCGTAAAATCCTCAATGCTCCTTATTTTGTTAAGAATAAAGTCATCCATAATGACCTTAATGTCCCATTTGTTGCTGATTTGGCCCGAACCCGCTATCTATCCTTTCATAACAAACTTCATTCCCGCTCAAACCCTCTAGTTTCAAACCTAGCTTCCCCTTTCAATTCCCGATAATCCTCCGAGGCGTCTGAAAAGAAGATGGCCACGTGACCTTCTTAGTTGAACTTGTGATATTGTAGTTCTACCAGTGGGTGAGTACTTGTCATTATCAGTTGTACTAATAAAGTAATACAGCTGTAAATAAATAAAAAATAAACTTTTAAATTATATTTATATCACATATTTTCTTCCTCAAAAACCTGTTTTAAGAGGTATACTCACATCATATGGAGTTATGAGCAAAATAATGATAGTAATTTCGGAAAATTACAAGCCTTAAGTATTAGTTTCTTAATGTTAAAAAAAAATGCAGAGGACTACAATATTACTTGTTTATTTGTATATTTCCTTGGCTTTATATAATTGACGTATGAAAAAAATGTCATCACTCGCTATCAAAAAACAAAATAATAGTGGTACTACTTACTTCCGAAGAAGAAATGGGATTTACTGTCTTGAAGACAAACCTCTGAAGTCGAAAGATGACCTGCTTTGATATTACTCTAGCTTTTAATCTTATATAGATGAAGTCAAGATTTCCTCTGAAATCCGTTCAAAATAGGTATTTGATTCATCTACAATTATTAGACTGAAATAGGTTTGTTCCACAAAGAAGAGTTTACTTTATAAGATATTTCTTATATACTGGACTAACTTCTTGATCTATATAATTTAATAATGAAGAAAAAAAAAACCTATTCCAGTCAACAATTTTTGTTAAAAAATTAACAAAAGATTAAAAAACGTTTCGACATTTATTTGTCATTTCCAATTTTAGTAGTTCTTCACAACATCCTTCAAATTTACAAGTCCATTCATTACTTGAGATCAAACAAATTAAAATATCAAATTTTAATGTAATACAGTTTGGTTTTTAATGTAATACATATTGTATATTTGACCATGGAAGAAAGTTGAGTTCCAGGACTTAATATATATTTGATATTTTAATTTGTTTGACCTCAAGTAATGAATGGACTTGTAAATTTGAAGGATGTTGTGAAGAACTATTAAAATTGAAAATGACAAATAAATGTCGAAACGTTTTTTAATCTTTTGTTAATTTTTTAACAAAAATTGTTGACTGGAATAAGGTTTTTTTTCTTCATTATTAAATTATATAGATAAAGAAGAGTTTATTAAAATGAAATCTGTTATGCAACCGCTTTGTCTATAAATACTATAATAAAGATCATTTTTTTTCTATGTATGAAACTAAGATTAAATTATATAAAAATTTTCAATATATTGATTAAAGCAATCCTGGCATAAAAAATGGAGTTATGATTTCCTGAAAGTGGAAATGATAAAAACAAAAGTAGTGAAAATGAATAATGCTTAAATATTAAAAAAAAAAAAAAAAACGGCACTGTTAGAACACATTTCCCATGTACATAGTAGGGAAAATACTTTTCTAAGACAACGGCTATGCATAGAGATGATGTGTGGGAGATCACCCTCAACCGTCAGGTTCATTCTCTGATTAAGGGTACCCACTTTATAAAGGCTGGATGAGGCCCAAGGGGGTCTGTGTTTAGGCCCCATCCATGTCTATCTATCCGTGGTTAAATAATTTATCTATCAAAGCATAGCAACTCACCTCTCTACACGCTGAGCTTCCTCGCTGCCCTAATTATAATTCATTGAACATTGCAAAAAAAAAGATGGTTATTTGTGCCTGCCAATGGACCGTAATCACTTGAAACGTCAAGAGATTTTAAACTAATTGAGCTTAGTTACGATGCCCTGTCAAAACCCCAATATCCTAATCTGTCTCTAACAGTCATTCATTTTTTTTTTTCATGTTTCACTTACTGTTAGCAAAATAATTATACTTCATAGAGGCTGGGTGAGCCCCAAAAGAGTCTGTAGTTCTCAAACGATTCCACTTTTCGCACATCACATACAGCAACTCAGGGCTCTATCAAATGAGGTACCTTAAATATTTAAAAAATCATAAAATTATCACATTTATTTCATTCATCGCTACAGTAATCATACCGAATACAGTCGTGAAGACGGAACACGAATTCCGACAATCTTTAATTAATGAATAATTCTCTCCGGAAATAATTGGGGCTTCTCTGAGCCCCGGGCTTAAAGTTGGTCTTCTTAAACAGTCCAAAACTTCCTCCAATATCTCAGTCCTTCCTTATTTGAATTACTGATTTATGCCAAAACAATAAATATGCTAATTAATTAATTTATATGTTACTTAATTTTAGTATGAAGCACTAAAAACAGTATGGTAATATATTGAACCATAGAATACTGTTACGGTCAGAGCGGAAAGTAGGACCGGCTTCTGATCTGCCTAGAGCGGATTAGGCAAACAATGGGATTAAGCGGAAGGGATTATAGAATGGCGTGGAACCTTCTAGATCGGTCTAGGTGGTCCTCGTCCGTGTTCCGAGTAATGCCCCACCACGACCTACCTTGCCTATATAAAAAGGACAGCGTTTTCGGCCGCGGCAGTAGTAATAAGACGAGTCTGTAATAAGCCAGTGAGTAGCAGTCGTTAACTAGTGGCAGTGTGTGTGAGTTAGTTAGTATTAGTATCAGTCTGTAATAAGTGCTTAGTGAGCAACAGTGATAATTAGTGGCCGTGTAATAAGTGTAATAAACTGTGTGGCAGTTTGTCATATTTGGAGAGTCTTACGGTCGGTGGACTTTAGTTAGCGAACTGTAAGTGTTAATTTGTAATTGTAAACTATAGTGTAATATTATTGTATTTGTGCAAATTTATAAATAGTTTAGTTATTTAGTATTACCAAAATCTTATATTGTTTGTATATTATTTTAGAAATTAGATAACATTTAGTAGAATATTGTTATTGTAAATTGATATTAGTTTAATAATTTAACTGTTTTAAATAATCTCATTGTATTCTTTTTAATTTGTTAATAAATATTAGATTCTTGAATTAAGTAATAGTTTAGTCCATTTTACACCCAGTAGCCCGTAACAAATTGGTGTCAGAAGTGGGATATTTTATGTAATTGTTATTATTTTGTAATTATTGGGCTACTGTATGAAAAATGGCTTCTCAAAGTCTTAAATTAATGGATTTAAAAGTTGCAGATTTAAAACGGGAATTAGAAGAACGTGATCTGGATTCTTCCGGAAATAAAAGTGTGCTGCAACATCGCTTGCGTCAATTTTTTGTAGAGTTGGGGGAAAATCCAGATGACGTTCTGTTTGAAACTGATTTAAGCAAGTTGTCTGCAACTTTTAAAAATGAATTAAGCACTGTTAAAAATGAGCTAGGTACTGATTTAAGCAGTGTTAAAAATGAACTAGGCAATGTAGAAAATAGGCTAGGTAATGAGTTAAGCACTGTTAAAAATGAGCTAGGTACTGTAAAGAACGATTTAATGGATACATTAGAGTCTAAGTTAGGCACATTAGAGACTAAGTTAATGGAAAATGTAGATAATAAGTTAGCTAGTGTAGATAATAAGTTAGCCGATGTAAATAATAAAGTAGCTGATATAGAATCTAGGCTAGGAGAAAAAGTGAACGAAATTAGGCTAAGAATGGAAACTCTCGAGGGACGTAAGAGCAACCCACCGACGAACGACACCGACCGTTCATCCGAGGGCAGCCATCGTAATAGCATTCTACCCGCCTATGCTGGGGCGCCACCAACTCACAACACCATTCCAGTATTCGACGGGAAGACGCCGTGGGAAGACTACATGACTCTCTTCGAGACAGCTGCTTCGATCCACGGGTGGTCACAGGAGACCCAAGCTTCAGCGTTGTGCCTGGCCTTGCGTGGAGACGCCTTGAGAGTGCTGCAGGGGATGCCCATGTCGGAGCGGTCCAACTACGTGAAGCTGATTAGAAGACTTGAAATGCGTTTCGGACACCGCCACATGGACCAGCTATATCGCTCACAGTTAAGAAACAGGGTCCAGAAGGACAACGAGACGCTGCAGGAATTTGAAGCGGATATTGCCCGGCTGGTGAAGAACGCCTACCCATCGGTCACTGACTATGTCTACGAGAGTTTGGCTGTCGACAAATTCCTGGATGGACTTCGGGACCCAGAGACACAACAAGCGGTGAAGCTCGCCCGGCCGAAAACGTTGGGAGACGCATTATCTCAGGCCATGGAGTTTGAAGCTGTTAGACAGTCTGTACGGGGCCATGCGCGAGTTCGAGCAGCAGAAGTGGAGCCTAATGTGGTCCCTAGCATCGAAGACATTGTGACGAAAGTGTTGGATGCTCTCAGGACCCATAAGAAGGAGATACGCTGTTGGGGCTGCGGCCAGCTTGGGCATCCTAGAAGCAAGTGTCCAACCCGTAACGTCAAAGCCCCCAGGAAAGCCATCAGAGTTGCGTCGATAGGAAGCATAACGAACAGCTTCTACGTTGATGGGATGGTGAACGGGCAGCTGCGAAGTCTTCTAGTGGATACCGGCGCGAGCATGACGATCTTGAACTCGAAGACACTCCCAGCTGAGAAGATCATGCCGACCACCTGGGCATTACGGACTGCAACGGGACAGCCAGCCAAGGTCTACGGGGAGACAGATGCCACCTTCATCATCGGGGGTCAACATCTGAAGCACCGCGCTCTCGTGGCAGAGATCGATGAAGATGTCATATTAGGCATGGACTTCATGATGGCATGCGGGATCAAGCTGGACATGTCGAGAGGTGTGCTGACGATGGGAGACGAAGAAGTCATCC
This sequence comes from Troilus luridus, assembly GCA_964056705.1. Lineage (NCBI taxonomy): Eukaryota > Metazoa > Arthropoda > Insecta > Hemiptera > Pentatomidae > Troilus > Troilus luridus. The sequence continues at coordinate 134,719 of CAXKTH010000054.1, forward strand.
TTCGGCAGGGAAAGGATCTCTACGCACGAGTGCTCTTACTAGAAGACACCACTTTACCTGCACGGAGCCAAATCGTAACACATGGGACGGTCGAAGGACATCTACCGGAGGGTCAATGTGTACTAGTTGAACCCGGAAGGCACGAAGAACAAGAGATCGGACGCGGCGTACTGGTTGCTAGGTCTCTCATCAAGGTTGGACGTACCACTCCAATTAGGCTAATGAATCTGAACGGCTTCCCGGTAACGCTGAAGAAAGGAACACAAGTCGGGGAGTGTACAACCGCTACCTCAGTGGTTCGTCAGCTGCAACGTCGTCCCACCGAGCTCCGAGGACTGCCAGAGGAACTAAAAGGATTTTTGGACGAATCATGTCGCGACCTTTCGCCCGAACAGAGCGAGGAAGTGAAGAATATGATTATCCGATGGCATGACGTCTTCGAGATCGGACCAGGACCACGGGGCAGAACGGATATCGTCCAGCACAAGATTGACACTGGGGATGCGAAGCCCATCCGACAGGTCCCGCGGAGGCTGCCGTTAGCCAAACGGGAGGACGCCGAGGAGATTATTAAGGAGATGGCGGCTGACGGTGTCATTGAGCCTTCGAGTAGCCCCTGGATGTCTCCTGTTGTATTGGTGAAGAAGAAAGACGGCACAACGAGGTTCTGCGTAGACTACCGTCTTTTGAACAATGTCACCAAGAAGGACAGCTATCCGCTTCCCAGGATTGACGATACGCTGGACACCCTAGAGGGGTGTAAACTCTTCTCTACCTTGGATCTCCGCAGTGGATATTGGCAGGTTGGATTGGCACCTGAAGATAAAGAGAAGACGGCGTTTTCAATTGGCACTGGGCTCTGGCAGTTTACAGTAATGCCGTTCGGGCTTTGCAATGCTCCTGCCACATTCGAGAGGCTGATGGAAAACGTGTTAAGAGGTCTCTCTTGGGAAGTATGCCTGGTGTACCTAGACGACATCATTGTGCTGGGGAAGTCCTTCGCTCACCATCTGAAGAATCTGGAGAAGGTCTTCGAACGACTGCGTGCAGCGAACCTAAAGTTGAACCCGAAGAAGTGTAATCTCTTCCGAAGGCAAGTCAACTACCTGGGGCATATTGTGTCAGACAACGGAGTTGCTGTTGATCCAGAGAAGATAGCAGCGATCACCGACTGGCCAGTACCTCGAGATAAGCACCAGGTGAGGAGTTTCCTCGGGCTCTGCACCTATTACCGGAGGTACGTGAAAGGATTCGCTAACATCGCAAAACCTCTTACCAGGCTAACCGAAGAGAAAAGGTCTTTCCATTGGGATCACGAGTGCCAGGCATCCTTCGAGGAGCTGAAGAGCAAATTGAGTAGTGCTCCTATTCTGAGCTATCCACGTCCCGAGGGCAAGTTCATACTTGACACAGATGCCAGCAACATCGCCATTGGAAGTGTCCTCTCTCAGCTCCAAGACGGAGAAGAAAGGGTGATTGGATATTTCAGCAAAGCACTCTCAGCTCCGGAACGCAACTACTGTGTCACAAGGAAAGAGCTCCTGGCAGTAGTAAAATCCATAGAGCACTTCCATAAATATCTATACGGAAGAAGGTTCCTGCTGAGAACGGACCACGCGGCTCTAATGTGGCTGCTGCGATTCAAGTCACCGGAGGGACAAGTGGCGAGGTGGATCGAGCGCCTTCAAGAGTACGACTTTGAATCTGCTCATCGTTCTGGAACGAGCCACAGGAATGCGGATGCGCTGTCAAGAAGACCATGTGAAGATGAAGAATGCAGGCATTGTTCCCGACAAGAAGAGAAGCAGGGAACAGTATTGAGGACAACGGTTGTTATCGACAGTTGGCGGGACACAGAGGTGTCAAAGGAACAGGACGAGGACCCGGACTTAAAACAAATAAAGGAATGGAAAATATCGGGGCGAGGAAGACCGACCTGGCAGGATGTGGCTCCAATGTCGAAGAATGTAAAAACGTACTGGGCCCAATGGAACTCCATTGTAGTGGACAACGGGCTGCTGAAACGGGCATTGGAGAACGCGGAAGGAGATCAGTGTAGGCTACAGCTCATCGTTCCAAGGAATAAAGTGCCCGAAGTGCTTAGGGAACTACATGACGGTGTAACTGGCGGCCATCTTGGAGTTCACCGGACATTGGAAAAAGTTCGTGAACGCTTTTACTGGGCAAACCTTAAGGACGATGTGTTGGACTGGTGCAGGCGTTGTGCGACTTGTGCGGCTTCTAACGGACCAACAAGAAGAAAGAAGGCCCCTATGAGGAAGTACAACGTGGGAGCACCGTTCGAGAGGATAGCAATCGACATCGCTGGCCCTTTCCCTGTGACAGACGAAGGCAACCGATATATTCTCGTGGCCATGGACTATTTTTCTAAGTGGGTGGAAGCGTATGCCCTTCCGAATCAAGAGGCAGTCACGGTTGCAGACGTACTTGTGAAGCAGCTCGTCAGCCGGTTTGGAGTACCCATGGAACTTCACGCTGACCAGGGAAGAAACTTTGAGTCTGCAGTCTTCTCCGGGATGTGCGAAGCACTGGGAATACGGAAAACCAGGACGACACCTCTTCACCCTCAATCGGATGGCATGGTGGAGCGCATGAACAGGACAATGGGTCGATATTTGTCTAAAGTGGTCTCCGAGCATCAGCGAGACTGGGACCAGTATCTTCACTTGTTCTTGTTAGCCTACCGGAGTTCAGTCCATGAAGCAACGGGGCAGACCCCCGCAAATGTGGTGTTCGGCCGAGAACTTCGTTTGCCTTGTGATCTGAAATTCGGGTTCAAGCCTAATGAGGAAGTGGCCGGAGAGGAGTACGTCACGAATCTACGGAAGCGGATGGATAATATCCACGAAAAGGTTCGTGCAAACATCCAGGGAGCCATTGACAGAATGAAGGAGCGTTACGACATCAGGGCAGAGAAAGGTGGATTCCAACCTGGAGATTTGGTCTGGCTACATGATCCTCGAAGAAGGCGAGGCTACTCACCTAAACTTCAGAACTCCTGGGATGGACCGTTTGAGATCATCAATAGGATAAACGACGTCATCTATAGGATCAGAAAGCAGCCAAAAGGAAAACCCAGGGTAGTCCATTTTAATAGACTGGCCCCATACAAAGGAGACCATGGCCCGACAAAAGACCAGCAAGTCAGGTACCTCAACAACGTGGAGGCCAGTAAGGTATCAGTTGCACAACCTAAGGTACAAGGTTCCCGTGGAGTAACTCAGGCAGTATACAGAGATATCTTCTCGTTACCCGCGGACTATTCTCTGGCCCATTGTGTAGCCGAAGATCTGAGGACTTCCCGAGGGATTGCAACCGTCTTCAGGAAGAAGTTTGCTGGAACTGAGGAACTGGAACGCCAAGGACCACGCGTCGGGAAAGCACTCCACCATACGCACGAAGGACGACACCTGTTCTACTTAGTTACCAAGTGTGCTACTGATCAGAAGCCCACATATGACGCACTGCGGCGAAGCCTCGACGACCTGCGGAGTAAGCTTCTGAGACTGCGTGTCACCAAGCTCGCGATCCCTAAGTTGGGCTGTGGATATGACGGCCTGGAGTGGAAGGTTGTCAGGAACATGCTTGAACAGATATTCGCCAACTCTGGAGTCGCCATATTGGTGTGCACGTTCAACCCCTGGAAAGGAAATACGTCTCCATCGACGGAAGCTCATGACCGCCCGATTTCTCCGGACTATGCTCTGGGGCAGAGCACTTTTAAGGAGGGGGCAGTGTTACGGTCAGAGCGGAAAGTAGGACCGGCTTCTGATCTGCCTAGAGCGGATTAGGCAAACAATGGGATTAAGCGGAAGGGATTATAGAATGGCGTGGAACCTTCTAGATCGGTCTAGGTGGTCCTCGTCCGTGTTCCGAGTAATGCCCCACCACGACCTACCTTGCCTATATAAAAAGGACAGCGTTTTCGGCCGCGGCAGTAGTAATAAGACGAGTCTGTAATAAGCCAGTGAGTAGCAGTCGTTAACTAGTGGCAGTGTGTGTGAGTTAGTTAGTATTAGTATCAGTCTGTAATAAGTGCTTAGTGAGCAACAGTGATAATTAGTGGCCGTGTAATAAGTGTAATAAACTGTGTGGCAGTTTGTCATATTTGGAGAGTCTTACGGTCGGTGGACTTTAGTTAGCGAACTGTAAGTGTTAATTTGTAATTGTAAACTATAGTGTAATATTATTGTATTTGTGCAAATTTATAAATAGTTTAGTTATTTAGTATTACCAAAATCTTATATTGTTTGTATATTATTTTAGAAATTAGATAACATTTAGTAGAATATTGTTATTGTAAATTGATATTAGTTTAATAATTTAACTGTTTTAAATAATCTCATTGTATTCTTTTTAATTTGTTAATAAATATTAGATTCTTGAATTAAGTAATAGTTTAGTCCATTTTACACTCAGTAGCCCGTAACAATACATATTCTTACATTTTATTAAAATCCAGTAAGGATAAATTGAACCGTAATTCGTTACATTAACGTGAACATATTTTTCCTTTATAATACCAAAAATGGTTCTAGTTTATTTTAATTTACAATAAATATTTAATCGATTCTTTTGTGGATTAAAAATTGGTGAGAAGTACGGGACGGATATCGTGATTGAGGCAATTTTTGAGACAATTTATGTTCAAAATTTTCTTTCTTTTTATTAATTTATACAATTTTTATATTTGTTTTTAGATCGCATTCTAAATCAGTCGATAGAAGATTGATGAAAGGCTTTGGTGGAGTGGAAAAAGTATCTCTCTATAATATAACAATGGTTCCAACGAGTAATAAAGTTATTTATATAGAAGGTAGGATTATTAAAAATGGGTGGTAATAGATCAACTTTGACTTAAGAAAAATGGCAAGAATGCGTTTTAAATAAGAAAGGGGGGATAGGGGTTCGTCCCCCCACTCTAGTCTTTTATACATTAAAAAATAATCCTAATGAAATTCAGAATATTAAATTGAAATAAGTAAACTAACAATAAATATTGATTGTATCGCACATTGAACATTGAACAAAATAGACGCAGACATAAATACATACATACATATATGTACATACGTACATACATACATACATATACATACGTAATACCGAGACATTCTCCTGGATTTATTTATTTGTTAATATATATATTATATGGTAGCATAAGCAAATAACTAAATATACCTATTATCTTTTTACGTCTTAGAGTTAGTAAAAATTTCAAATTGTTTTTAGAGCAATAAACAAAGTAAAAGAGTTAATTTATGTTTATTAATGTTTATAATTTTTTTAAAATGTGTTTATGGTTTTTACAGTAACTGCAGTTAATTCTGCAATCTATGTTTGAGATTTATGTTCCACCCGAATCGCCAACATGAATGTTCTTATCATCTCTTGATATTACGGACTATTTCTTAATGAATTTATTTTTTCTTTTCAATCGTCCCATAGAAAGATGATTTATAAGGCTATTGTAAGAGAGGCATTAGTGTGAGTAATATTTAATATCTGATGCTCTTTAAGTATTGAGTGGTTTTTATATTAAATCATAAAAGGTTAGTCTGAATGTCCCTAAGGTTCTTAGCGATGTTCATCGATTTGGGCCTTCAGTTGATAAATGAAAAAACTTCTTGAAAATGGCTTATCTTCCAGTAATTAAAAACGAAGTCTTGTTTCATGTTTTATTTTTTAATTAAATATTGTTTACTAATTGAAAAAAAATACGTCAAAAGACAGGAAAAAAGCTGTTTTTTAAACTTTGTTTTAAATTTAATTTTCAGAATCCGTTTCAGAAACCAGAAATTGTCGCAAGGAAGTAACTACGTCTTCTTCTAAAAAAAAAGATCAAATTGACAAAAACACACTTCTTTTTTGCTAAATAAATCTTAACAACTTTCTTTGTTTAGGATTAAGATGAAGAAATAATCTTAATTAATCACTGTAAAATAAGTGTTACGTGATGTAATCCCCCCATTTTAGAAGTAAGCGGTATTACGAACTATATATATATATATATATATATTTTTTTTTTTTTTAAAATAAATTGTTGTGTAGAAAAAAAATTTTTACTCTGGGACAATATCCATTAAGATGAACAAATTTGCTTAAAGAAAAAATGAAAACAACATTTAAGCCAGAACCTGTACCACTACAACCCGTGAACGGGTCTGGGATTCCCTACACGGTAGAGACTGTACTGTTTTATGGACATCGGTTGTGCAGGAAGGTGATTTGTCCTAAAGCACGCTCAAACGTCAAATTTTCCCACTTAATTTGGTTACCCACTTTATAGAGGCTCGGTGAGCCCCAGGAGGGTACGATATCCCATATGATCCATCTCCGGCTGCTAACGGATTAAATAAAATCTTGCCAGCAGCGGGGTTTGAACACTAGACCTTCGGAATGGCAACTTAGTGCTCTACCACTGAGCCACTCCGGCCCTGAGCCAGAACCATACATATTAAAATATGTAAACAACATCACAATTAATGCATATATAATAATAATTCTTGTGACATATTAAAACGAGAAGAATAAAGAAAAAAGTAACTTAAATAGTCATTATCTTAAACTAAGATATAATTTTTATAACATAGAACCCTGGTGAGAAATAAATTAATAAAAATAATTTACGTATAAACTTGTCACCATTAAATTTTTTTTTAAACTAACATGTTATTAGTCTAAAGACAAGGTATATTTGCTATTTTTTTCTCTTATGTGGTTATATTTTATTTTAATTTATACTTTTGCAATACCAAAAAAACCTGACTTAAAAATATTTTGGTCTCTAACATATTGTTAGTTTATTTAACATTATTATTAAAATTTCGTATTTTTCTTTTTAAAACCGTCTTAGTTTCACAATTTTTTATTATTCGTCAATTTGAATTTTGAACGGGGATGTATCATAATTAAATAAATATTTTTATAACCGATCAAAACTATAATTTAACCAAAAGGGCATTGATTAATTCTTAAATGAATTAAATTTTCTTTGCTACACTTGCACAGTACTCCTTACGATTAAATGTATTGAAAATATGTTCCTGATATATATCCTCCAATGTTCTGATCAAAGAAAATGATATCAATATAAACACAATCTTACCCTTCTCTGCACGTTTATGCTCATACATTATGAAAGTCTATTATTTATTTATGTTTTAATAACTGATCACTTGTATGTATTCTTAATGTTAGAAACCACAATTTAAAATAATATCTCGCTAAATTCATTAAGATTTGCTTTTAATTAATTCCACTTAAAATCCCTATATAAAAACATTTTTATTAAAGTAAAAAATGTAACTCTAAAAAGGTACAGTTATCATAATCATTTTGCAGGGTCCATCAATGAGATAAGGAAAACCTCTTATGAATGTTATAAAAAGTCGCTCATATTCCATGACCTCGGATTTTCCAGGAGACACTTTTCCAGACAAGAAGTTTTCCCAACTGTCAGTTTTATAGAACATATTTTCCGGCCTGTGATGAGGTCCTTCCTATGATTCGATGTCTATGCTCTGGAAATCTAAGATTGCTTTTATACAAGGGGACGCTGTAATATCATGAAATATGTCATATCCTCGTCATCCATACTAAACTAAACAGAAAAAAAAACGGCGCACCTGGAATTTTGTCGTTTTTTTCTTCTTAGTGCAAATAATTTAATTTTTTCTGTACGTGTCAAGTAAAGTATACATCATATGAGATAACAGATGGAAACAAACTGAAAAATAAGAAATATCTGAATAGAAAAGCAATTTTATTCACAAAAACTCCAAAGTCGTATAAAATAATAAAATACTCTTCGGCAATTTTCTTCATTAAATTTCTGTTATTATTTTTATTTTATTTTTTTAATAACGTGTGATTCCACCCCTTGCTTGTATCACAGCCTGGATGCTCCTTGGTATGCTGCTGATTAAGCTGGCAACTCTTTCCTGTTCGATGCCGTCCCATTCTTCCACTAGCGCGGTTCTGAGGTGTTGAAGGTCCATTGGAAGAGCGAGTCGCCTTCGGATGCACCTACCTACCTCATTGTAAAATGGATATCTTTTCTTATACAAAAAAATGTTCTTACATTTATGTTAAATGTGACAAAACATAAAAAAATATGTTTATTTATGATAAATTCAAAATAATAAATTTATACATGTTGTGCAGGATGATATAACCTTAGCGCCGGGGAGGCTTTAGTATAGAGTAACCTGGAAAAGCTACTTAGGGTCTCATTGTTTTTAGGAAAATGTCCGCAGGCCCTCTCTCTTCACCCCTTCTAACACCTTCGCCTTTATATTGTTAGTATTTTTGGGCAATAACAAGTTATTGTTATTTGTGAACAACTATTCGATTTCTGATATGTTTAAGTATAAATTAAATGTATAACGCTGAGCATGCAGAATACCAAAATATTTAATTTTTTATTCATGTATATTATACTTCGGTTTATTTATTTGTTTTCTGTTTATTTTTGTATATTGGTATTGATATATTACAAATATCTTTACGAGAAGATTGTATAGATTGTAAAATGTCTCTCTCTTCTTTTCTACGTGACCTACTAACGACCACGTCCCCATTTCAATTCTTACCATCCTGCTGTTTCCTCTTCCGTCCCTTCCAATATTCTTTCATCATTTCACCGTGCTACTTCATTCTGTTCCCAGACCATTTCCTCACAGGTATCTTTTTCTCTCTTCCCTGGGATCCCTTCATACTCAAGAACATTTTCTTAAAAATCTCTGTCATCAGTGTCACTTTCCCTTATGTTATTTCTCTCTAAATCTTTCTTTATTTCCAGCATGCTCGAAAGAGAAGGCCTCCTTCTGCCATATAAAAAGTTTCTAGCCTGTATCTATTAAAATAAGGGCAACAATGTTAAAATCGTACCCCTGGTCCTTAAATCAAAAGTCTATTCTTTATTTCCTAAGTCAAAATTTTGTAAAGTAAAAAAGAAAAAAAATGGGGTTGCCTGTTCGAAACCTTGTCAGGTAATTTTTTTTTTCAGTTAACCGATCAAATGTATCATCCTTAAGGGAAATCTGGACCCGATTGGGATTGCTAAGTATATGAAGTGAGTACATTAGGGGGGAAAACTGGTGTTTGATCGAAATCTCGACCAAATAACCTCCCTTAACAACTGTTGGAGCAGGGACAGTACAGTCTCTACCATGTATTGAATCTATGACACTATTGGGTCCTGTGGTATCAAGGACACTATAGGGGCTCACCCAATCTCTATAAAGTGATTATCCAATATAACGGGGGAAATCTGGTGAATGAGCGGAATCTAGGACAAATAACCTCCTTTTACAACAGTTGTCCAAGAAACAGTTCAGTACCAAATATTGAAAATCAGAAGTAGTGGAACGGGTAAGTTGTTTGAGGACAGTCTTACCTCCAGAAAGTACCTGAAAAACCGGAAAGGACGGTTCTTGAGTGGTTAACAATTATTGTTAATTCATTAATTGTGTTCCCTTTGTGGTGGTTTTCAAAAGAGGATGGCTGATAGAATATGTCCCAATATATTGTATTGTATGAAATATGTACTAATGGCATTTGTACAATTTCTTAAATAAATATTTTATTGTTATCATTAATTTTGTTGAACAATACCAAATAATTGCAGCTACCAAATGTCTTACATGTACCAAAGCTTGATACCTGCCTAGTTCCCTCATCTGGCCTCCTGGTGTCAGATGTTAATTAGATAAATGTAATTAAGTTGAATCAGTTACGTTAATCAAACGTACTAATGTGATTTAGTAATTAGTAGGATTGATTAATATATTATGTAACAGTGCAATAGTGGTCCAATCCTCACCAAGGTAAAAATTATGCTAAATATTCCGCACTGAATATCCATAATAAATTTTAACATATCTTGAATATTTGTTGATCTTATTTATTATAGGAGAAAATGGTCCGGGTGAAGGTCGAAGAATTAATTCATTAAATAGTGATAAATTGCTTAGATTAATATATTTTGATGAGAAAAGAGGGATTGCTGTTCTGTGCAAGGCTATATCTGCATGATATGTAATGAATGGTGTACCACTATTTAGAGAATTTTTTATGTGATCACCACCTGTAAGATTTTCTTTCCATAATATTTGGATAACATTTTTTAATTTCATATCCATGTGATCATACATTTTTATAAACAAATTATTATTTTTTCATGGTATCACGGCATATAACTGGATATTGTTTTTGTTTATTTATTCAATAACATTTAATAACAGTGGTGACGAAGGTATAAAGACAAAAATATTTTTGAAGTTATTATAAATCACATATCTACATTTTGGTCTTTAGAATAACTGATATTAGATGTTATTGTTTATTTATTCATGTAACATCACTTCATGCTTCAGTGGCAACGCGAACGATGCTACAGTGCAACTCCTAAATTTTTGCCTATCCAGGTATAATTAAAATAGGGATCTTAAACGATTATCTGACATCGTATAGGCTCAGGACCCCCAATTTTACGTCCCTTCTGAAGTACTGCATAACTTTTTACTCCCTTTAAAAACCCTCAGGCCACTTGTCGGGATGCGATCTTACGATGCGAGGTATAGAAGGTTGTTATGCTAACCACTAAACCCTAGAGACTAAAAAGTATATATTAAAAACTTATATCTTCCTAATAAAAGACAAACTAAAATAGTCAGAAATTTGTTAAACCTATATATTTCAACGTTTATTGGTGAAAGAGAGAGCAATTAACGGTTTTAGTCTAAAAGCTAATCTGTGGTAGGCTTAATCTGCTTAATGTGTAATTAACCGCCTTCTATCCATTCACCACAAAACCTGCAGATTGTTGAATAAGCTAATCCAGAATTAGTGTGGTGTTTGTTCAGCCGCTAAAGAGGTAAATTAGCACAAATAGTACACTGATTTTAGAAAAATATCGTATTTAATTATTTATTTGACTTATTGAACGTCACTTGGCTAATCGGACGATGCTATAGTGATAATCCTAAGTTTGGATTGGGATCTTTAACGTGTGCCTGACACCGGACAGCCATGGGACTCATATTTTACATCGATTCTGAGGGACGGTATTACAAAATGTTTTTTAATATATTAAAAAAAATTTAGAACTAATAAATTAAAATTCATACATTTACTTTTGTTTCAATTGTATTAATAATTTATTTTTTGCTATTAAACAACTATATGTATCCATTCATGGAATTGAAATACCATAGAAAGGTTGCCATTAGATTATCGGGAAAAAATATTAAATGCACATTAAAAATATTTTGAGATTAAGGTATTATAGCTCACCAGTGCAGAATTATTAGCAATACAATTATTGTTTTAGTAATGATATTCTCGAATGATTTGGACCAGGCTGTAACGACTGCTCTAGCGGAAAATTACTTCCAAAGTGGATTTGTACGCGAAGTTCTGATAGAACTCTCCAGCCTTCAATGGTTTCTCTTTCAAAGCTTCCATAAGCTTATAGATCTAATGATGGGGACGAGTGGCTGAATTTTAAACTCGAAGATGACTTTAAGTTTGTATATCATCAACTCTTAAGTCTTGTGGTTCATCCAAACCATAAAAAAGCTAACTAACTAAATTCACAATTTTAATGATTTACAATTTAACTTTTTAAATTATAGAAATAACATATTGGAATTCTTTAGGGGTCAGTCATAAACAGAAGAGGTCTTGAAATAAGACTCTGAAAGGTTTATACCTCTTGGAAACCTGGAAAGGGCTGAGTGGGAAAGAAGGTTCAGTCAAGGGCACATGTGAGAAAAGTTGGAAAGAAACAAACTAAAAAATCCCCTAAAAAATCATAAACAATACACTACTATATTTAAAAAAGATATATCCAATAACTAACAATAATTATAACCATAATGACACTATTAAGAATTAAAACTACAATATAAAACAGGATTCACAATCTAATATGTTAAGTAATCGGGTCGTTGTAAATAAAACAGATAAACAAAATATTTAATTGGCGCTCTATCATCAAATGAAACTACAATCTGGCAATACCCAGAAGCTAGTCCTACTAAAGTAAAAAGAAAGATTCCTACCTTCAGAGTTCATCTTTCTTCCGTTTGTATCAAGGCACATCCCTCCTGGAGTACCAGTCTTCAAACTCTGAATTATTGGGGGAAAACACGCTCATTGCATAGGTTAACTCGCTTACACTCCTGTAAGTTGCTGCGTTCTAGTTGACTTATTCGACTAATTTCATTCGATTGAGAGTGAATAATTTTACCAAATCTGGCTCTTTCCTTTGCACAAGTATGCAACTTTTACAACAATTTAGCGTGGGAACTAACTGGGTTGCTACGCCTCTTTTTTCCTTAAAAAAAGATGTTTCTTAATCTAAACGCCATCCTCTCAATCACAAATTAAATTTTTACTAATACACATTTTGAAGATAGCATTTTTCACAAACGCTGCTTCAACTTTCATTGGACCATATCAATACATATTCATTCTAATTCATTAATATAGCCCCTCGTTCGACTTATTCAGTTATTCCAAGGGTGTTCAGATATATATCCCTTACTTAATAATAGGGAATATACTTAATATTTCCAGAGCAAGGGACTACAACTTGAAAAAGGGTTACTTTGACAATTCCTCAGTAAAGCATACTCTACCTAAAGCCCTTGACTTTGAAGACTTTTCTAATCCATTTCAGTCGAAAAAACTCCTCGATCTCTTTGCTTTGAATCCCTCTTTCTTCCTCCACTTCTTGAATAACAGATCATGACCTATTGGTCCTCTCACTCTCATTGGACTCCTTTGAGAGGATTCTCTTATTCACGCCGTGTCGTATTGGACACCCTTTTTCATTGATATCAGGAAGAAAGTTCTTTCGATTTCGATCTAACATAAACATTAATCATGGAGGAAAAAATGGTGAAGGTGGAGGTTAAAAACAAAATCATAAATAATAGGATGTTTTTATTAGTTAATAGCAGTTTTATTATTCAAGCAGTTAAATCGGAAATTAGTTTTTATTAGAATCCAACGTTTCGACCTACATTAAGCCTGTCCTTACAAGATTTAAAAAATACAAACAAATAAAATAATTAATATAAACCAAATACAAACCTCGGTCAGGTTGGCCCGGTATCCTTTTGGATTTAATTTCATTTTAAACATTTGTGATTTCACTCCATAAATCGCAGTTCTAAAATGTTTCTAGTTTATTTTGTTTACAGTGTCGGTGTAGAAAACAGAGCCTGATTGTTTCCTTAGAATATTGTATTTTGTTTTTTATCACTTGTATATACTTAATTTATTAAATTCAAACTGTCCTCCTTCAACAACCAATCATCAACAAAACAAATTCCGTCCGGGTGTTCCGGTTTCTTTTTAGGCTTAGGTATTATTTTCACGACGGATAATTTCCAGAGGTTAGGAAAATATGTAGTGCGGAGTATATAATTATATATGTAGGTCTTCACCTTATAGAATGGCTTTTCTAGGATAATGTTTTAGGATGTGAATCGTGATGAGGTCGTGTGCAGGAGCTTTGCGAGAAGGTAGTCTTTGAATAATATTCGATATTTCTGAAGGATGGAATGCTTTGGGAGGAAGGGTCATTTGAAGGAGAATATTTAACTCTCTTTGGATATATTCATGGTGAGACGGATTCATGATATCAGGATGAGGCTGAAAAGTTTTAGAAAGGAATTGACCGAACAACTGTGCTTTCTCTTCATCAGATCTTGTCCAGTCATTGGATTCAGTAAGGAGTGGATGGTTAAAGTCATTGAAGAAAAGGATATTTTTGGTGGTTATCCATAATGATTTGTCAGCAGACGTTAGGTTTTCAGTTAGGTTCGTTAACTTATGAATTTAGTATAGATAGATTTATCTGCTGGGTACCGAGTTCTATGCCACTTCGTTCTTGCTCTGTGTTCCTCTCTTAATAAGGTACGAATATGCTGTGGCAGTTCAGTCTTCTGAGAATTGTTAATTTTATGATTTGAGTTATTATCGTTTAAAGTGGTTTTTATTGATGTAAGTTTTTCTATGGCTGTATCAATGTCTTGTTTGTCTTAAGTGAAATTTTAAAGTCTAGTTTGTTCTCCAAATCATAACAGATGTTGTCCCAGTTTACACGTCCTGTAAAAAATCAACATTTTAAAGCCATATTTCTGAAAATATATTCTTCCTTAGCATTACTTTGATACCTTAATCATAACAAAATCCATTACATTTATCTTTGTCTAATCCTCTTTTCCATTGATAATTGTTAATAAACACGAGGATTTAGAAAACTTGTACCGTTTTCTCTTAAAACTAACACAACTTGATAGAATATGTACCGACAACATTTGCGCGAATCAAACGGCTTCCAATCAGATTCAAGTGATTGATTGGAATATTAAAAGCAAATATTTCTCTGCAACCGCCTGTTTAATTCCCTTCTTGTTGAGTGCCTAGTGGGCTGTGACACCAAACAGGTCGCACAATCAGACCTGATGGTCCAATCTCATCCCACAATCCAGAGTGGTTTACCTTTGCATAAAACCGTTTTCAATATTCCCTTCCCATCATTGAGGTCACTTGCCAAACCATGCTTGTCATGGTGAACCAAACCCGAACTTTTATATTTGACAAGTTAGGATTGATCCAGTAACACGACTATGAAATAAGATTTAAGATAAAATAACATCAATAAGATGGAAGTACATTAATGGTAAGCATTAATGTGTTGTGTGTATATGAAAAATGTTTGCTGTATCTATTTATCTGTTTATTCTGCGTATCCCATTATAGAGATCTACTATCACAACTAACCATCAGTGTTGTTCCTTCCTTATTATCTGTCCTGATCTTATCTGAATGGCAAATTAGGGTTTGGATAGACGAGCTATTTAAAAAATAACGTGTACCACTACCCATGAAGGGTTCAGTAACTGTTAGATACTGTACTGCTTCTGAGCCAACCGTTGTGAACGGAGATGATTTGGGTGAGACGCTGAACAGTCAGGTAATCCTCATAATTAAGAGTACCAATTTCATAGAGATAGGGTTGAGCCTCAGGAGAATCGCAGATCTCACAGGGTTTGTCTATGGCTGTTAACATACTGAATACTTTATCTGCCACAGCTGTATTCAAACCGTAACCCTCAGTCCAACGCCTCAGCGCTCTTTGCATTAAGCTACTGTTACGGGCTACTGGGTGTAAAATGAATTAAATTATTACTAAATTCAAAATACTAATATTTATTAACAAATTGAAAAGAATACAATGAAATTATTTAAAACAATTAAATTATTAACCTAATATAAATTTACAATAACAATTCCTAAAGATTTTAACCTAGGTTTAACTTATCTAATTACTAAAATAATGTACAAAGAATAAAAGATATTGCTAATACTAAATAACTTAAATATTTACATAAATTTGTACAAATACAATAAAATTACACTATAGTTTATAACTAAAAATTAACACTTACAGTAAAACTCTCCCAATATGACAAACTGACACACAGTTTATTACACACACTTATCACTTATCACTGACTAGTTCACACTGCCACTGGCTGACACTAACTGTCACTGTCACTCACACGGACTGTCACCGTTCACTGTCACGGAAGTCAACAACTTTACTACCGTCTTGGCTGACACAGCTGGCATTTTATATAGGCATGGTTGGTCGGAGTGGGGGGCTTCTAGAATCTACTCGACTGCGGAAGTGGGGCTTCTCGGCTTTTCGCGGAACTCTCTAGCCTCGCCCAAGCCGTTCCAATTCCATCTTAATCCTTCCAGCTCATCTTAATCCCTTCAGCCGGTCTTTCTCTCTCTCTGACCATAACACTACTTTGCTCCCACTATTCGTTTTAAAAGTAGTTTTTATAATTTTATACCTAGTTGGGCGACATGTTCGTTTACTCAACCATTTTTTGTTAAAACTAAACCATAAAATGAATATTGTTAAAAAAATAAGTTATTACAGACTAAGCTGAATCCTGTAAACTTTGTGTCACATAGCCATCTATGATGACGGGTAATATCAAACTGTATATCTAAAGGCCCGGTGTATTAGTGGTCAAGTCTAATTTTCTCCAAAATGAGTGTCTTGTACTTAAGTAAGCGGAATCGAGTTATTTTCGGAGTGAATACGGGGATGAGTAAGGCATTGGCTTGAAAATGAGTTATTGTTTATTTTATAACTCCATTTCAAACTAAAAATCTTCGAGAATGATACGATTCCGGTTATCTGAAAGCAGTTAACTCTCTCTGGAAAAAAATCGACTTAACCACTTATTCATCGGGGCTGTAGATATAAGCTAATTTCTGAACGTTTGGTTTGGTATCCTCCTACAACAATCAGTAAACATGCTAGAATAAAATTTTACTTAGATGAAATATGATATTAGCACTTTACTGACGTTTGAAGGTAAATTTTCTATTCACTACTCTTTAGAAACCCATTTACATTTTTAAAAAGTCAATGAAAATATAAATTACAATTAATTTGAATATTTATTCAATCTGTAATAAAAACAGCAAATAGTGGACGATTAGTTGCTTTTAGTATATCTGCCATTTTCCTAGTTAATCCATTGCGTGTCATGGGGCCGTAATATGGCAACTTACGTTTTAGAGTAATAACTGCAATAACAGTCAAATAAATAAGGCTATTACTGTTTATTTTGTTTTTCTTTTATCTTTTATTAGATAGTCCTATTATCTCATATAATTCAATCAAATTAAAGTAATAACGCTTTTAAATATATAATAAAAATAATAACGATTAAAAATATAATAAATAAATTAAAAATATAATAAATAAATTAAAAATATAATAAAAATAATAACGATTGAAAATATAATAAAAATAATAACGATTTGTATCGAGAAACAAAGTAAAATAATTATTAACATTTGAACTGTACTCTGCCAAAAAAACAAAAAAAACAACTCCCAGATCTTAAACCACGATCGTAGACACTTCTTTCACGTGGAAATTGGTGGCGTTATTGGACTTCATAAATTATTAATGAAAAAGTAAGACGCGATATTTTCACGAAAGAAATATTAATGGAATAATAAAATAACATCAAGTGTGTCAAAAATAAAAATTGCTAGATGTATCCTTTATATAAACTTTATTGATTATGTGTATATTTCTTATATACATTTTAAATTATTTTCAAATGAACATATCCTCGCTGTCAAAACAATACCGCCTAAGTACACTTTGGGTTATTTTATAGGAGAGAAAAAAAAAACGCGCCGACTTTAGAATTGGGAATTTATAATCTATTTTTTATCTATACAATTTTGGAAGTATTACTAAAAAGATTGAAGAGAAGAATCAAAAAATCATACTCTGCCATGTTCCTGACCTTAACCGTCTTGTCCTTGTCCATTACCGTTACTAACTCCATATATCGTATATACTTCCATATACCGTGTGAAACGAATTCCAAATCAAATACGCTTTTCTTAACTAATTCCGAATTTATTTTTTTTCCTGAGGTTTTTCACAACTTAAGGAGTCATATCCCCAATACCCAAAAGCCACTGCTCTCTGTCCATCCAATCCCCCTCACGGAAGCCTCTGGCTTCCATGCATTCCTCTACATCCTCCATCCATTTTCTTTCGGTCTTCCACGCTTTCTTCTTTCAGGTGGTATATATTTATGAATTTTCTTTGGCCAGCGGTTTTCGTCCATCCGAATTAAGTGGCCATACCTTTTAGTTCCGATCTGTTAAAAGATGTTCTTTTGACATCCGACCTTGTCTCTATTGCTGCGTTTGGGATCCGCTTGGCTCTCGATATAACACAGCTTCTTCTCCAGAAATCCATTTCCATGTAAAGCAACCCATTTTCCGCCTTTTTCGTGAGTGTCCAAACCTCTGATCCGTAAGTGGCTACGCTCTCTACGAAGGAATGGCAGATCTTCATTTTAGTTTCTACTCTTATTTCCTTACTCCATAGGATGGAATTTATCGAACTTATTATTTTTTTCCCCATGTTTACTTTATGTTCGATGTCACCCTCACTACCTCCTCCAGAAGAGAGCCAGCATCCGAGGTACTTGAACTGTTTGCAAGCATTGAGCGTCCAGTCATCGATTTCAAGTGGTAAATTTGGAGCGTTGAAAACCATATACTCTGTTTTATTTTTACTGATTTTCTCGGGAATATGTGTCCAGCAACTTCCTCATCATATAGCTCACGTCACCCTGATCCGAAGCGATTATTACTTGATCATCGGCATACTGCAAATTGTAGATGACATCATCCCCAATTTGAGTACCCATTCCACCGTATGATCTTTTACAGTCTTTAAGGGCTTTTTCTATATAGATGTTGAAAATCAGGGGTGAAAGACAGCAGCCCTGTTTCAAACCTTTGTTAATTAGGAAGCTTCTAGACACTCTATCTCCTATTTTTATTGCTCCTGAGATGTTTTTATAGAGCCCTTGAATTGCTCTGATGAGGTATCTCTAAACAGATTTATCTTCCAAAGCCTTCCACAGTTTCCCTAGAGGTACGGTATCGTAGGCCTTGTGTAAATCTACAAATATCATGTGGAGTTCACGGTCGTGGGCTATCGTTTTTTCTATAAGTTATGAGAGGCTGAAGATGTGATCAGTGATTTTTAATTCCGAATTAAAAACATTAATTAATTATATATGTGTGGTATTATTAAAAAAATTGAAATGAGATAATCTGACAACAAAAGTTCACTCACAAACACATGTACATGCACATGACCAAATGCAGAAAAATAGTTATTTGAACGAGTGCATTCTGGAAAGTTGAAAATGTCACTGTATTTCTTTAATTGTCTAGTATCGGCAGAAAAAATAAATAAATAAAGAAGCCTAATATGATAAATTTCATAATTTTAAAAATATTATTTAAAAAAGTCAATGGAATTAATGCAATTGAGCTTAACACGAAGTAATAGTAAAATTTAAAAATAAGTTTCTACTTATGATGCATAACTCTGAGGCATTTATATTATAAGTCCGAATGGGGAATATCCTCATGAATAGAGTAGGATTACAAATTATTCAAGTCTTTATTGTTCTATTCATGAGTGGAATAATAACGTTCAAGCTGGTTGATAAATGTCTTTTCTGGGTTTGTCCTTTTTAGTTCGCTTTGCGGGGCAGTTAGAATGTGGACATTTTTTAATAATTTATTAATGAAAGACACGAACTTCTTAAAATAATTATTTGTATTGCAAAAATGCTCTATAAATCCCATTAATTCAATAGTTTAGATAATCGGATATATAGAGAGAGCATTAGAAAAATAATGCCTATTTTACTAGTTCATTAACCATACCACTTAGCCTATATAAAACTGAAATATATTTTAAATATGAAAAATGAATTAGTTATTTTTATGAATTAAAAAAAATGTGAACATTTTAATGCGTATTATATTTTCTTCTTGGTGGAAATGAATCCAATTTAAAGAATAATTGAAATGTTTTCATTGAGCTTCTGAATGAAAGCAAAGCTCACTGGACTAGAAGCTATCGAACCGACGAAATTGCTCGAATTTTAGAAGCTTATGGCATTCTTGTTGGAATCGTCGTACATATTTGAAAGAGAAAAGTTTTTTCCTCGTTGGAATTCGAACCCGGGTCGTCTGCATCTCTAGTGCAGTGCTTTAACCCTGATATATATAGATACGAATCCTGTTATCTCAGTGGTTTAGAGCACTGCACTAGAGATGCAGACAACCCGGGTTCGAACCCCGGCCAGGAACAATACTTTCTCTTCAAAGTTAATATATATATATTGGTTTCTACTTATCTTGACTGTTGTAGAAATATATTGTTTATGGTTCTCGAGTTTCAGTCAGTTATTTCAATTTCTTAGGCGACGTTTCGAGACTAGGTTAGTCTCATATTCATGCCCTGACAGTGAAAAAATGATCATTTAAGTGAAAACATTAAATAGCACACTAAAATTAATGTAAAATGACATATAATAATAAATAGTCTAACATGATTCAACAATTAAATAAAACTGCTGTTCCAAAAAATCGATTAGTTATTCGTTGATCATAGCTAATGCCATATAAACATTTCTATGATATATTGCGAAGTAAGTAATTGACGATAAATTGATCAATTCTTTGGAAATTGTAAGTACACCCTATCCTATTATACTTACACGTGTCATTTTACATTAATTTTAGTGTGCTATTTAATGTTTTCACTTAAATGATAATTTTTTCACTGTCAGGGCATGAATATGAGACTAACCTAGTCTCGAAACGTCGCCTAAGAAATTGAAATAACTGACTGAAACTCGAAAACAATATATATATATTATTTTTTTTTGTTTTGAAGAGAAAAGATTAAGTCTTGGTCGGGGATCGATCCCGCGTCTCTAGCGCGGTGCTCCAACCACTGAGCTACCAAGGGTCGAATCCAAACTAGACCAATCTATTCTCTTCACTGATCCTATATACCGGTGATCTCGCAATTTTTCGCGAGGTATTCACAGGATGAATGTTCGTTGAACATTACTTTAATCGGGATCTCGTTGACACGTTATTTTTATATTCATAATTTATGATTCTTTTTTGATTATTTAAATATATATATTTTTTATTTTGAAAAGAAAAGATTAAGTCTTGGCCGGGGTATAGATAGATATTATAATCTTTTAAGACGATTTTATAAGAAGATTTTAAGTACAGCTTGTATTAAAGTACTAAGTCTGTAGGAGGTAATGAGTTCTCATGCAAATAAAATGCACTCAATTTTTTTCATTCTTTTAAATTTCTTCTGGACTGCCAAATTCAATTAATTCTCTTAGAATAATATAAATGGTGATTTGTCAAAATTCATTATTTTAACTTTACTGAAATCTATATAATTTAATAATGAAGAAAAAACCTTATTCCAGTGAACAATTGTTGTTAAAAAATTAACAAAAGATTAAAAAACGTTTCGACATTTATTTGTCATTTTCAATTTTAGTAGTTCTTCACAACATCCTTTAAATTTACAAGTCCAATCACTACTTGAGGTCAAACAAATTAAAAAGTAAAATATATATAAACTCCTGGAACTCAACTTTCTTCCATGGTCAAATATATAATAAGTCTTTTTTATTACATATTATATATTTGAGTTCCAGGAGTTTATATATATTTTACTTTTTAATTTGTTTGACCTCAAGTAATGATTGGACTTGTAAATTTAAAGGATATTGTGAAGAACTACTAAAATTGAAAATGACAAATAAATGTCGAAACGTTTTTTAATCTTTTGTTAATTTTTTAACAACAATTGTTGACTGGAATAAGGTTTTTTCTTCATTATTAAATTATATAGATCAAGAAGATTAGTCCAGTATATAAGAAATAACTTGACTGAAATTTAAATTAACAATGACTATCATAATAAAGAATTTTAGTAAAAATACATTAGATAGTGATACAATATTCTTAAAACAAAAACAAATTACACTAAAAATGCCGGTGGTTAAGGACAGATTGAAACGAATAATGTTCTCCAAGATTTGTCTTCGATGCCCCGAGGTAGTCTCCCGAGTACAACCTTTATTATGATTTGAAGTGGCTTTTCCCTCCCATACGTAGACAATATTTCCTCGGTTCATTCTTATAGCAGCCCATCAACTATCAACACCCGTCCTATATCAACAGTCTCCTCTAATTCAAATCCTCATGAAACAAGATCTCGCCTTTCCGATCTCTATATTCGTCCCCACAGAACCAAAGCACACAATTGTTCTTTCCTCGCCCGCTCCACCACAGTGTGGAACTCAATCCCTCCTTTCATTTGCCACGCTTCATCACTATCTTCATTTAAATCCTTGCCTTTCTAAAGTATCCTCACTTAGCAAACAGATGCTCTCAGAGCAGGGTTAGTTATTTGCTTAAATGAATCATCAATAAATAATGGCGTTTTTGTTGTATTTTTTCTAGTTACTTCTCTCTAGTTTATGTTTTTATTCGCTTGTATTTATTCAATTATTACTCTTCAGTAGCTCAGTATTTTGTCAGGAATAGTTATTTATTTGACAAGTGAGGAAAGTGCCACTTTATTACACCCAAGTGAATTTTACCACACTGTGTTAATTAAACGAGGGTGTTATAAGCACTTTTCTCACGTGTTAAATATTACATTTTTCCTGCAACCATTTAAAAATTAAGAAATTGAAGCTGAAACTTGAGATTTGTTAAAACTACACTAGCGTTAGTGGGTAATGCTAATGCTAGATCTCCAAATTTCTGATGTGTGAAGGTTCTAATACATTTAAGGTTATATTAAATATTTCTATAAAAATCTATCTTGAATCAAATCTAAAATAGTTCTAAAATTATTTATTATAACATTTTAGGAATATAAGATGAATAATATTATAATACCGCCGTTTAATATTTAAAATAACAGAGTGCTCATTTTCAAATTCGATCTAGGTTGCTGTTACTTTTCCTCACTAGTGAGGAAAAGTGGTTTTCCCTCGCTATTGGGGGAAAGTGGGACTTTTCACACCAGTTTTAGTTGAGTAATGGATAGCGTTCTCAATGGTTGCAGGAAAATGTAATTTTTTAATACTTTTTCAGGTAACTTATGATTTGTTTTATCCCTACTTCTGGCCAGAGGTATATTATGTTTATTTTTATATCCATGCATTTTATTCTAAAGGGACCCAGTCTCAGAATAAAGTCACTTTTCTTTAAAAAATATAAACAAAAAAGTCTAATAGGTATGTATTCATAACATTGATTATCGAAGACATAAAGAAGTTAGTAGTGTTTACTTGAGATAAGAGAGGTTAACTAACTAATTCGGCCCAACAACTCAGTGATGAGTCCTGGCCTCCACCAGCAGCTTCTGCCAATCGTTGCGGTTCTGAGCAGCTGCCATCCAGTTGCGTAAACCAAGGATGTTCCCTGCATCAGCCGCCACTCCGTCACTCCACCTAAGCCTGTGTCTTCCTCGTCTTCTTGTCCTGTATAGAGGCTCTGTCAGCAGCTTCCTGGGCAAATCTTCCTCACTAATGCGAGCCACATGCCCTGCCCACCGCAATTGGCCCAATTTTTATGACCTGGACAATATTCAGTTCTTTGAATACTTCATATTGCTCCTGGTTCTTGTGTCTCCTCCAGTTTCCATCCACCAGCACTCCTCCAAATATCCTGTGAAGGATTTTCCGCTCAAACAGGAGGAGGTGTTGTTCACAGACCTTGGTTATTGTCCAGGTTTCCGAGCCATACACCAGGACAGGACGAATGATGGTCTTGTATAGGTGCAACTTTGTTTCCCGAGAGAGTATGCAGCCACGAAGCTGTTTCCTCAGACCAACGTAGCACCGGTTGGCAGAGATACTTGTTTTACTATCGATATATCAGTATCGATATTCATTTTACTATCGATATATCAGTATCGATATTCTTTTTACTATCGATATATCAGTATCTATATTCATTTTACTATCGATATATCAGTATCGATATTCATTTTACTATCGATATATTAGTATCGATATTTTTTTACTATCGATATTTCAGTATCGATACTTATTTTACTATCGATATATTAGTATCGATATTATTTTACTATCGATGTATCATTATCGATGTTATTTTGCTATCGATATATCAGTATTGATATTTTTTACTATCGATATATCAGTATCGATATTTTTTTACTATCGATATATCAGTATCGATACTTATTTTACTATCGATATATTAGTATCGATATTTATTTTACTATCGATATATCAATATCGATGTTATTTTGCTATCGATTTATCAGTATCGATATTCATTTTACTATCGATATATCTCTGTCGATATTTTTTTACTATCGATATATCAGTATCGATATTTTTTTACAATCGATATGTCAGTATCGATACATATTTTACTATCGATATATCAGTATCGATATTTTTTTACTATCGTTGTTTCAGTATCGATATTTATTTTACTATCGATATATCAGTATCGATATTTTTTTACTATCGATATATCAGTATCGATATTTTTTTTACTATCGTTGTATTAGTATCGATATTTATTTTACTATCGATATATCAGTATCGATACTTATTTTACTATCGATATATTAGTATCGATATTTATTTTACTATTGATATATCAATATCGATGTTATTTTGCTATCGATATATCAGTATCGATATTCATTTTACTATCGATATATCTCTGTCGATATTTTTTTACTATCGATATATCAGTATCGATATTTTATTACAATCGATATGTCAGTATCGATACTTGTTTTACTATCGATATATCAGTATCGATATTCATTTTACTATCGATATATCAGTATCTATATATCAGTATCGATATTCTTTTTACTATCGATATATCAGTATCTATATTCATTTTACTATCGATATATCAGTATCGATATTCATTTTACTATCGATATATTAGTATCGATATTTTTTTACTATCGATATTTCAGTATCGATACTTATTTTACTATCGATATATTAGTATCAATATTATTTTACTATCGATGTATCATTATCGATGTTATTTTGCTATCGATATATCATTATTGATATTTTTTACTATCGATATATCAGTATCGATATTTTTTTACTATCGATATATCAGTATCGATACTTATTTTACTATCGATATATTAGTATCGATATTTATTTTACTATCGATATATCAATATCGATGTTATTTTGCTATCGATATATCAGTATCGATATTCATTTTACTATTGATATATCTCTGTCGATATTTTTTTAACTATCGATGTATCAATATCGATGTTATTTTGCTATCGATTTATCAGTATCGATATTCATTTTACTATCGATATACCTCTGTCGATATTTTTTTACTATCGATATATCAGTATCGATATTTTTTTTACAATCGATATGTCAGTATCGATACATATTTTACTATCGATATATCAGTATCGATATTTTTTTTACTATCGTTGTATCAGTATCTATATTTATTTTACTATCGATATATCAGCATCGATATTTTTTTACTATCGATATATCAGTATCGATATTTTTTTTACTATCGTTGTATCAGTTTCGATATTTATTTTACTATCGATATATCAGTATCGATATTTTTTTACTATCGATATATCAGTATAGATATTTATTTCACTATCGATATATCAGTATAGATATTTTTTTACTATCGATATATCAGAATCGATATTTTTTTACTATCGATATATCAGTATCGATACTTATTTTACTATCGATATATTAGTATC
>CAXKTH010000054.1:165000-170555 GCA_964056705.1 Troilus luridus
AATAAATATCGATACTGATATATCGATAGTAAAATTAATATCGATACTAATATATCGATAGTAAAATAAGTATCGATACTGATATATCTATAGTAAAAAAAATATCGATATGGATATATCGATAGTAAAACAAATATCGTTACTGATATATCGATAGTGAAATAAATATCGATACTGATATATCGATAGTAAAATGAATATCGATATGGATATATCGATAGTAAAATAAATATCGATACTGAAATATCGATAGTAAAAAAATATCGATACTGATATATCGATAGTAAAATAAATATCGATACTGATATATCGATAGTAAAAAAATATCGATACTGATATATCGATAGTAAAATAAATATCGATACTCATACAACGTTAGTAAAAAAAATATAGATACTGATATATCGATAGTAAAAAAATATCGATACTGATATATCGATAGTAAAATAAATATCGATACTGATATATCGATAGTAAAATAAATATCGATACTGATACAACGATAGTAAAAAAAATCGATACTGATATATCGATAGCAAAATAACATCGATATTGATATATCGATAGTAAAATAAATATCGATACTAATATATCGATAGTAAAATAAGTATCGATACTGATATATCGATAGTAAAAAATATCAATTCTGATATATCGATAGTAAAATAAATATCGATACTGATATATCGATAGTAAAATAAGTATCGATACTGACATATCGATTGTAAAAAAAATATCGATACTGATATATCGATAGTAAAAATATATCGATACTGATATATCGATAGTAAAAAAATATCGATACTGATATATCGATAGTAAAAAAATATCGATACTGATATATCGATAGTAAAAAAAAATCGATACTGATATATCGATAGTAAAAAAAATCTATACTGATTAATCGATAGTAAAATAAATATCGATACTGATATATCGATAGTAAAATGAATATCGATACTGATATATCGATAGTAAAATGAATATCGATACTGACATATCGATAGTAAAATAAATTTATTTTATTATTTTTATTTATTTTTATTTTATGTTTATTTATTTTTATTTTAAATTTATTTTATTTTTATTTTTATTTTTATTTTATTTTTATTTTATTTATTTATTTTTTTTATTTATTTATTTATTTTTTTATTTTTTTTTTTTTATTTTTTTTTTATTTTTTTTTTTTATTTTTTTTTTCATTTTTTTAAATTTATTTTTATTTTTTTTTATTTATTTTTAATTTATTTTTATTTTATTTTTATTTTATTTTATTTTTATTTTATGTTAATTTATTTTTAATTTATTTTTATTTTATTTTTTTTATTTTTATTTATTTATTTTTTTATTTTTATTTATTTTAATTTTATTTTTATTTTAATTTAATTATTTTTAATTTAATTTAATTTTTTTTTATTTTATTTCATTTTATTTATTTTTATTTTTTATTTTATTTTTATTTTTTTTTTTTAATTTAATTTTAATTTAATTTTAATTTATTTTATTTTTATTTTATTTTAATTTATTTTTAATTTATTTTATTTTATTTTTATTTTATTTTTATTTTATTTTAATTTATTTTTAATTTATTTTTATTTTATTTTTATTTATTTTAATTTTATTTTATTTTATTTTTTATTTTTTAAAATTTATTTTTATATTGAAAATCAAAGAAATTAAAAGAAATATAGACAGAAAAAGAAATATCGATTCTATAAGAAATGTCACTAGTAAAATGAATATAGATACTGATATATCGATAGTAAAAAGAATATCGATACTGATATATCGATAGCAAAATAACATCGATATTGATATATCGATAGTAAAATAAATATCGATACTGATATATCGATAGTAAAATAAGTATCGATACTGATATATCGATAATAAAAAATTTCGATACTGATATATCGATAGTAAAAAAATATCGATACTGATATATCGATAGTAAAATAAATATCAATACTGATACAACGATAGTAAAAAAAATATCGATACTGATATATCGATAGTAAAATATGTATCGATACTGATATATCGATTGTAAAAAAAATATCGATACTGATATATCGATAGTAAAAAAATATCGACAGAGATATATCGATAGTAAAATGAATATCGATACTGATATATCGATAGCAAAATAACATCGATATTGATACATCGATAGTGAAATAATATCGATAGTAAAATAAGTATCGATACTGATATATCGATACTGATATATCGATACTGATATATCGATAGTAAAATAAATATCGATACTGATATATCGATAGTAAAACAAGTATCGATACTGAAATATCGATTGTAAAAAAAATATCGATACTGATATATCGATAGTAAAAAAATATCGACATAGATATATCGATAGTAAAATGAATATCGATACTGATATATAGATACTGATATATCGATAGTAAAATGAATATCGATACTGATATATCGATACTGATATATCGATAGCAAAATAACATCGATATTGATATATCGATAGTAAAATAAATATCGATACTAATATATCGATAGTAAAATAAGTATCGAAACTGATATATCGATAGTAAAAAAATATCGATTCTGATATATCGTTAGAAAAAAATATCGATACTGATATATCGATAGTGAAATAAATATCGATACTGATATATCGATAGTAAAAAAATATCGATACTGATATATCGATAGTAAAATGAATATCGATACTGATACAACGGTAGTAAAAAAAATATCGATACTGATATATCGATACTGATATATCGATACAGATATATCGATAGTAAAATAAATATCGATACTGATATATCGATAGTAAAACAAGTATCGATACTGACATATCGATTGTAAAAAAATATCGATACTGATATATCGATAGTAAAAAAATATCGACATAGATATATCGATAGTAAAATGAATATCGATACTGATATATAGATACTGATATATCGATAGTAAAATGAATATCGATACTGATATATCGATACTGATATATCGATAGCAAAATAACATCGATATTGATATATCGATAGTAAAATAAATATCGATACTAATATATCGATAGTAAAATAAGTATCGATACTGATATATCGATAGTAAAAAAATATCGATTCTGATATATCGATAGTAAAAAAATATCTATACTGATATATCGATAGTGAAATAAATATCTATACTGATATATCGATAGTAAAAAAATATCGATACTGATATATCGATAGTAAAATAAATATCGAAACTGATACAACGATAGTAAAAAAAATATCGATACTGATATATCGATAGTAAAAAAATATCGATGCTGATATATCGATAGTAAAATAAATATAGATACTGATACAACGATAGTAAAAAAAATATCGATACTGATATATCGATAGTAAAATATGTATCGATACTGACATATCGATTGTAAAAAAAATATCGATACTGATATATCGATAGTAAAAAAATATCGACAGAGGTATATCGATAGTAAAATGAATATCGATACTGATAAATCGATAGCAAAATAACATCGATATTGATACATCGATAGTTAAAAAAATATCGACAGAGATATATCAATAGTAAAATGAATATCGATACTGATATATCGATAGCAAAATAACATCGATATTGATATATCGATAGTAAAATAAATATCGATACTAATATATCGATAGTAAAATAAGTATCGATACTGATATATCGATAGTAAAAAAATATCGATACTGATATATCGATAGTAAAAAATATCAATAATGATATATCGATAGCAAAATAACATCGATAATGATACATCGATAGTAAAATAATATTGATACTAATATATCGATAGTAAAATAAGTATCGATACTGAAATATCGATAGTAAAAAAATATCGATACTAATATATCGATAGTAAAATGAATATCGATACTGATATATCGATAGTAAAATGAATATAGATACTGATATATCGATAGTAAAAAGAATATCGATACTGATATATAGATACTGATATATCGATAGTAAAATGAATATCGATACTGATATATCGATAGTAAAACAAGTATCGATACTGACATATCGATTGTAATAAAATATCGATACTGATATATCGATAGTAAAAAAATATCGACAGAGATATATCGATAGTAAAATGAATATCGATACTGATATATCGATAGCAAAATAACATCGATATTGATATATCAATAGTAAAATAAATATCGATACTAATATATCGATAGTAAAATAAGTATCGATACTGATATATCGATAGTAAAATAAATATCGATACTAATACAACGATAGTAAAAAAAATATCGATACTGATATATCGATAGTAAAAAAATATCGATACTGATATATCGATAGTAAAATAAATATCGATACTGAAACAACGATAGTAAAAAAATATCGATACTGATATATCGATAGTAAAATATGTATCGATACTGACATATCGATTGTAAAAAAATATCGATACTGATATATCGATAGTAAAAAAATATCGACAGAGATATATCGATAGTAAAATGAATATCGATACTGATAAATCGATAGCAAAATAACATCGATATTGATATATCGATAGTAAAATAAATATCGATACTAATATATCGATAGTAAAATAAGTATCGATACTGATATATCGATAGTAAAAAAATATCGATACTGATATATCGATAGTAAAAAATATCAATACTGATATATCGATAGCAAAATAACATCGATAATGATACATCGATAGTAAAATAATATCGATACTAATATATCGATAGTAAAATAAGTATCGATACTGAAATATCGATAGTAAAAAAATATCGATACTAATATATCGATAGTAAAATGAATATCGATACTGATATATCGATAGTAAAATGAATATAGATACTGATATATCGATAGTAAAAAGAATATCGATACTGATATATCGATAGTAAAATGAATATCGATACTGATATATCGATAGTAAAACAAGTATCGATACTGACATATCGATTGTAATAAAATATCCATACTGATATATCGATAGTAAAAAAATATCGACAGAGATATATCGATAGTAAAATGAATATCGATACTGATATATCGATAGCAAAATAACATCGATATTGATATATCGATAGTAAAATAAATATCGATACTAATATATCGATAGTAAAATAAGTATCGATACTGATATATCGATAGTAAAAAAATATCGATTCTGATATATCGATAGTAAAAAAATATCGATACTGATATATCGATAGTGAAATAAATATCGATACTGATATATCGATAGTAAAAAAATATCGATACTGATATATCGATAGTAAAATAAATATCGATACTAATACAACGATAGTAAAAAAAATATCGATACTGATATATCGATAGTAAAAAAATATCGATACTGATATATCGATAGTAAAATAAATATCGATACTGATACAACGATAGTAAAAAAATATCGATACTGATATATCGATAGTAAAATATGTATCGATACTGACATATCGATTGTAAAAAAATATCGATACTGATATATCGATAGTAAAAAAATATCGACAGAGATATATCGATAGTAAAATCCCTCTAGGGACATA